>JAQQAE010001906.1:0-23789 GCA_029823295.1 Pseudamia nigra
TGGGGGGACCCCGAGGCGGTCCCAGGCCAGCTGAGAGACATAGTCCCTCCAGCGTGTCCTGGGCCTTCCCCAGGGCCACTAAAAGATATACATTTTGCAAAGAGGTAGACAAACACCCACACAATCAGTATATGAGACCTTCAGCGACAGAATGATTAAATGACGGTGATGCTTCTTAATATGTACTTAAGAGAAATCGGAGCCAGTCTGATCATAGCTTCCAAAAGCTGTTGTCTAATACTTTGACACAGAGCTAATGAGGAGATTCGTCATACAAACTGCATGCTGCAGACACATTTCAATTTTACTTTAACATTTTTCCGCTCCACTGTTTCCTTTCTGCTTTTAATAGATTCAGTTTTGCACACATGTTGACACATACAATTCCCACTATGAACTAAATCTTCACATTTAGGAGCATTATATTGTATTTAATGTTGCACTATCATTAAAATGTTTGCCTCTACTTGTCACTTAAATGATACAATTCTCAGCTAACTGGGAAAAACATTACTTAAACACAATGTAAATTATTTCAGAAATAAATTATCAGGATATTTGTCAGTTTGCAGCATCTCCTTGTGGCACAGCAACAAAAAATGAATACAGAATATGTGTGTTTATGATCTATACTTACTTAACCCTCATCTGGTTTTCGGGTCAACTTGACCTTTTGTCATAATTTTGTAAAGAGATAATGTGTCCTGTAGAATAGCCAGGGAGTAGAATCTGTACTCGAATAAAAGTAAGTAGAAGTACTCATAAATAAAAGTACCGGTACTTGAGGGAATGGGTAACTTTATATCACGGAACAGATTAATTTCCTCTTTTTGGGTGATTTGTTCATTTTTGTTATTTATTATATTCACTTTTAAGGTTTTTTTTGCTCTGTTTCTTCAACATATTGTTCATTTTTGCTCGTTTACTTGATTTTTTTCTTTTTGCTTATTTTTTTGGTTCATTTTGTTGCTTATTTTGTTGGTTTTGCAGGATGACTTTTCATTTTTCCTTCAGCTTTGTTCATTTTTCCTTTACATGTGTTCATTTTCTTGGTTATTTTTGTTCAACTTGTTCTTTGTTCATTTCGTGGATAGTTTTGCTTCTTTTTGTGCAGTTTTGTTGATTATTTGGTTCATTATTTTGTTTCATTTGCTGAATAATTTTGCTCATTTTCTTCGTTATTTTGTTCAGTATGAAGATAATTTTCATCCTGTTTTTTCTTCAATGTTCATTGTTTTCATTTTTAAGTATTTTGTTTGTTTTGGTGATGATTTTTTCCTTTTTTTCCTGCATGACACATTTTCTCTCTACCAATATATGACAAAGGGTCAATTTGACCCAAATACCACATGAGGGTTAAAAACTTAGTCAGTAAACTTGCTCTTAAAATACTTTGTTCCATAAATGCTAATGAAGCATTGTGTTTGTGGGTGCAGGCTTTGCAGGGACCCCCGGGTATTTGTCTCCAGAGGTGCTGAGGAAGGAGGCGTACGGTAAACCTGTCGACATCTGGGCATGCGGTAAGCCTTTTTGTTTCTGCCTTTCTTGCCACCGCCTCCTCCTTTGCCTTTTTGTCACTCGAATAAAGGTTGTGTTTTTCATGTGTAGGTGTGATCCTCTACATCCTTTTGGTTGGATACCCTCCGTTCTGGGATGAGGACCAACACAAACTCTATCAACAGATCAAAGCGGGAGCCTATGATGTGAGCCCAATATTACCAGTGTCTTCACTCCTCTGTCACTGTCTCACAATTACATTAGAGAGGGTTTTTTAAATCAAGAGGAATGTACTAATAAAACATTCACAGTGTTAGTATGGACAAGCAGGGCTTTACAATTAGAGATTTCTGTTAGGATGGGAATAGTGGATTTTGGATAGTGTTTTAAATCCTCACATGAAACAAGACAGTTCACCCTCAAAGTATTCCATAGTTTGTGGGCCATTGATTTGCAATGACCTACAGCATATACAGTTATATTATCAGCCCATAATGTGCAGTATAATTTGAAATGGTTGAGATTGTATTGTTTTTGTGTGAGGAATAACAGACGCAAAAGTATAGACCCTTGTGGCACACCTACCAGATAGGCATAAACATGTAGGGGCCTATGAATAATAATATGATGATCAAATACTTAAGACATGTCTATAAGACTGTGCACAATATGCACAATATTCATGATTATTCAGAACATTAAAGGTAAAGTATGCTGAAACTCCCCACCCCCCTGCTTGCGGACACCACAAGAGAGGCTCAGTGGTGAAGTGAGCAATTGAATGCATTATGGGGAGAAAGTAGTGATGCCAGGAAAAAAACCACAAAATAGACAAGTAGATGTTAATTTTCTGGTGCTTTTTGAAATGTCTCCACTCCAGAGCAGACATTAAGTCACCCACAGCAACTGTCTGTGAGAATGTTCCAAAACAGATCATTTACCATGTTTGTCCTGTGAATGAAAGTACTGTGAAATTAAATTCTTCACCACATACTGACACAGGGATAAAAGTGATGATGGAAAAGGATTATTAATGGATCTTCCTGACACAACCCTCACAAAAAAGGCCAAATTAGCAAATTTATGCATTTTAAACCTCATTCACTGTCACTGAGTATGGATGTGTCCACAAATTGATTTTAGGAAAAAATAAAAGTTAGATACTTTGCCTTTTATTTTATTATTCAGTTCAGTTATCACAATGCTGCTGTTGTTGTGCTGTGACTTCATTTAAATTCTGTTTTCCATAGATACTGTATATAAGATGCTATCATTGGACTGTGGTGGTGTCGTGTCACCACCAGTGAGTTGAAATGTTCAGTGCTGAAGATGTAAAGCTATTTTTGAAATCTAAATTAGCTGGTTTTGAGGTAAATATTTATTTGTAAATGAAAAATCACATTTAAAAAATGTATATAGTGGTCCCTCGTTTATCGCAGGGGTTATGTTCTAAAAATAACCCGCGATAGGCGTAATCCACGAAGTAGATTCCTATATTTTCTGTGCATCTGTTCTGTCAGATCAGTTGACTGGTGAATGGCCCGTTTACAAAGCTCTCAGTGTAATGTTGGGACGGGCACATGTTAAGCTTTAACATAACAATTTCTATGTGTCTAATAATATGTAGATGATTTTCTTTTTGTGTTATAGTACTTATGCACCTTTTTTTAAGATTTAACAATTTTCATACCTAAATAACTATACGTGTTTACATGTGAATTTTAGTTTCCGTCTCCAGAGTGGGACACAGTGACACCGGAGGCTAAAAATCTGATCAACCAGATGCTTACCATCAATCCAGTCAAGAGAATCACAGCCCAGGAGGCTCTGAAGCACCCATGGGTCTGCGTAAGTACACACAGTGCATACAGTACACCAAACACCCACCCACCACTCTGTTAATGCAACTTGAAATCCATACCTCATTGCCCCACTTAATAGCCTGACAATGTTGAATTTGAAAATCCTGTAACAGCAAGCAACATCTGTTGAGAGCTGCTAGATATCAACGCCATCTGTTTCCAGACAGGAAGCCTCTGATGCATCAGACACTAGGTCAGCTTATCTCGGACGGTTTGTTCCAAAGAAGGGCAAACACCAACTCATCTTGGGGATAACCACGTCTATCTGCTTACTGTCGAAGCCCTTTTACACACACACCAAAGATACAGTCTAATATCTATGGTTAAGGTCTCAGTATATTTCACATGTGCCATCAACAAGCATAGCAATGAGATGTTGACATATAATAACAAATAAAGGATGTAATCAATACTGCGATATTTCATGTGACATACCTAAAGAAGTGGCTTATGCTTGTGACTGTTAGAACACCACAAAGCTTAGTTAAACACATTTATCCCCCGGGGTTTTGCCAAAAATGTCATCACCTACAGCGCCATAGATTTAACACATTTCAGGGAAAGCGAGCGTCTCCAGCAGCTCCTGCCCACATAAACCTGTCACCGTCAGAGCAGTTTGTCTAATGTTTTATTTTCAGCCTCTCGGTCTCTGTCTCCTCACAGCAACGCTCTACAGTGGCCTCTATGATGCACAGACAGGAGACGGTCGAGTGCCTGAAGAAGTTTAACGCCAGGAGGAAACTCAAGGTATTACATTCGCCAAGGATTCTGGACATTAGTAACATTAAACGTCCCATATCTTAATTGTACAAATTATTGTGTCACTGTACCACTTACAGTATATGTGTCTAATAAAGACCTGTGGAGGGGTGTTACCAAAATAAAGCGTTGATTTACGTTTTCCTTTGTTTTCTGAGGGCCTCGTTGTAAGTCTGATACACTGATTTCACTGTGAGGTCCACTTTTGACAAGGAAACACTTGATTGGCTGAACCTCAGGTCATTCCTCAGGTGGCCTGGGATCAGATTCTGATTAAAGGTGACTGTAAATACAGAATAATGCACTTTTTATCCATCATTTAAAAAAATGTATGTTTGCTTGACTATGATTGGTGAGGCCTTGTGATGTCACAAAGAGTGTTAATATTGACAAGAAATTTTAATTTAGTTTCAGTCTTAGTCTTGTGACTAAAATTAATCTTAGTTCTAGTCAAGATTTAGTCATCTGATTTGTTTTAGCTTTAGTCTAATTTTAGTCAGTGAAAATAATAAGCAATTTTAGTCAATTAAATCTATTACTGATTCAGTCTAATTTAAACTTGTGTAACTAAAGGACATTACACCTGCTTTGTAGAACTTAACAGAATCTCTGTAATGTTCTACTGGGACGTTTTTGCTTTTTTTAACACTTGAGTCATTGTTTAAAGGCTTACACTTTTACATTTAAATTGTCTTTGCAACTCAATTTTAATTCAGTTCAATTTTATTTGTATAGCAGCAATCATAATCACCGATTATCTCTAGGCACTTCACAATTCGAGGCCAAGACCTCATGACTATACAGAGAGTAAACCCAACAGAACCACTGACAGCAAGCCAA
Source organism: Pseudamia nigra (assembly GCA_029823295.1). Lineage (NCBI taxonomy): Eukaryota > Metazoa > Chordata > Actinopteri > Kurtiformes > Apogonidae > Pseudamia > Pseudamia nigra. The sequence continues at coordinate 4,959 of JAQQAE010001906.1, forward strand.
AGGCGACAGGGGGGAGGAAAAACTTCTTTTAACAGAAGAGAAAAACCTCCAGCATTCATGCCAGGAGACTCATGGGAAGCTATCATTAGCCGCTAGCTTACTGATGCGATAAAACTTCACCACGCAGTGTCAAACAAAGTCATATTACAGTGTTGTTAGTGTAAACACATACCCACAGCTGCGGTTGAGTGTATGTCATGTATAACTACGACCATATTCAATAAATAGAACATATTAAGGTCTGAATCGGTCCGACTTCGCTATAGCAACATGTCAATAAAACCCCAGCGTGGCAGTCATTTGTCCAATTCTTTGCCATAATATCTTAATAACGAAGCAGAAGATAGAGATGGACCATCACGTTACTTATTAGAGGGTCCAAATAAAATGTTTGACACCATGATGACCCATGAAAAAAATTTATTCGCTTCGTATTTTCAGATAGAATCACATGTATCTATGGGAAAAAGCTTCTTGGAGCTGGACGATCGATTCCCCAGCGGCCAAGCGGTGGGATTACAACATAAAGTTACTTCCGCAATGGCCCCATCCAACAGCCCCGGTCGTTGCCCCTTCTTTCAGGCAGACAGTTCTGGCTCCGTTCTGGAGCCTCTGAACCTTAGTACTTTGTGTCAAACCAGTCTGTGTTTAAAGGTCCAGCTGACGATGTTGGCAAACTAACTAGTAGCTCATAGTTTGTTGCGGTCCCTGGTACATGTTTGGACAGGTGACCTGCCAGTCAACGTCTGGTACAGGTAAGAAAAGAACAGATGTACTAGCTCGACAACTGTGAGCTTGTAAGCTGAGTTGACTGGCCACTGAAAACCAAAGTGGGAAGATGTGATTCTGTGCTCCTCAGGCAGAAGTAGACAATGTGAATTCTTCTCTTCCTCTACTTCACAGCCTGGAATATGACACACCCACTGATGATGTCATGGCTCGTGAAGAAGAACCAACATTTTCTGGTTCCAGCTGAGAACCAACATTTCAGGTTCTGGACCAATTTTTGGCACAGAACTCTGCCGGTGTGAAAACCCCATGAGATCCCTGTCGCAGCGGAGGCAGAAGCGTTCAGGTTCCCTGGAACCTTGGTTTCATCGAGTGAAACCAGCCTGAATATAAACAAGTTTTGAATTCAACTCTTCTAGTCATTAATGGCGGGTGAAGCACAGTGAACAACAGACGGCAACACGGTGTCTTATTGTCACATACAACATGACTTTTATTTTTCACTAATCTTTACGGAGATTTTAGTTTGTTTGAAAACCTCCATCAATAAAAAACACACGACTCCTTTGGTTCCAAACCAGGGAACCAGAACCAGCATGGAACCCTGTCGGTGTGAAAGCCATTGTAGGAATAAAACAGAGTTGCAGGGTCATTACTGTATTTGACAAAAATGAATTATGAGATGTTTGTCAGATTACTGCTGAATTGATTTAAGTCTTTTTCTATTGATTGCTCGTTTGTAGTCCACTTTGATAATGACCAGATGTGGGTAGTACTCAAGTACATTCATTCCTTTAGTTGGGTAGTTTTTTCAAGAAAATGTACTTCTAACAGTAGTTGTATTACAGAATACTTTTACTCTTAGTTACATCCATGATGTAAAAATCTCCGTATACTGTTATATTTACCACACACCTCAATGAGCAGGAGTAAAAAAGGTTGAAATTCCAAGAATAATACAAAATAATAAAATTTTTAAAAATGTACAAAAATGAACAAAATAATCAAGTAAATTAATGAAAATTAACCGTATAATAAAGATGTTTGACAAAACAATCCACAAAATAAGCAACAAAATGAGCAAAAATTAACAAAATAATCAAGTAAATTAACGAAAATTAATAAAATAAGCGAACAAAACTGAACAGGAAAAAATATGGACGGAAATGAGTAAAAGTGAACAAATTGAGCACCAGCACTGCTAACAAAAATCATCAAATAAGTTCAAAAGTGAACAAAAAACAACAAAATAAGCAACAAAATGATCAAGATAATCACAAAATATTTGTCTGAACACACTATATTAAGCTGTAATACTTAGAAGTATGTCAACTCGAGTCCCTTGAATTATAAAGTAACTCTACTTTTACTCTGATAATGACTGACGGAGCTGTTCATTATAAATCTCTGGTGTGAGGCTGCGTTTGTGGGAAACTCGACAGCTGTCACGGATGTATCAACAGGTAAGTGCTTACTTTATCATTGAGTGCATTTGTTTCAGTTTTCCTCTGTCAATATTTAACACAAACATCACAAAAACTGATTTTTTGTCAAACCATGACACACAGCCTCCAGACACCTAGAGAAAACTGGGGGGGGGGTTGTTATATGTCATGTAAAACCTCGGTAAAAAAAAACACTTTTGGCAGTAAAAGTAAGTACAAATAAACAAAAATAAGCAAGAAAGTGAATGCAAAATTAACAAATAATTAAGAAAATTAGTAAAAATGCATAGAATACTCAAGAAAATTAACAAAAACAAAGGACAAGGTGCAAAAATGAACCAAATAACCAGAAAAATGAGGGAAAAACAAACAAAATATCCAGGAAGATGCATGAAATGCAAAACAGAATAATGAAGAAAGGGATCAAAAATAATCAAGAAAACAATAAAATATAGCCACAACAAGAAACAAAATAAGTAAAAAAAAAAAAAGCCAAATAATCAAGAAAAATGAACAAAAAAAAAGAAAATAAGCAACACAATGAATTTAAATTGAGGAGACCGATCGATAATTCTCCAAAAATAAACAAAATCTTCTAAAAATCAACATAAATGAACAAATAGTAAAAATAATGGTGCATAACATCCAAGATAAACCTGTTCTTGTGAAGCCAGGAACACATTTGTACCATTCTTTTTTTTTTTTTTACTTTATTCCTGACTGTGACCAGTTCAAGGGTTAACAGGAGGCGACAAAGGTCACATTATGATCTCGTTATCTTTTCGCCCGGTAGCCAAACCCACAAATGTCACCGAACGTGGCTTTACTGTAAAACACACGGCGAGCTACTGTACACGTTCAACAGTGCACGCTCTAGTGTCTTTGCGTTTCCGTGCAAAACGCAGGACGCCTGTGCATGCGTGTGAATGTCATCGCCGTCAGACCACGCAAGATTGACACTGGTTCGCGCAGCGCAAACGTGGGTGTTGCGTGTTTGCACATCCTGGAACGTGGTGATTCAGTGAGCAGAAGCAGTAACACCCTGCTGAACCCACTGCAAGATTTTAAACCAGTCGTTTCTGTTCGTAGGAAGGTGGAGGAAGAAAATGGCCCAAAGTGACAGCAGCCACGTTCTGGAAAGGGTAAAGGTCAATAAGCCCTGCGTGTTTCACGGTTTTGTCTCTCAGTCTTGGAACTTCCTCTCTTATAAACGCCTGCTTGGACATGTTTCGTTGTGATCAGTCTGACTTTCAAACACGGAAAGGCTTTTGCAGATTTGGCCTGTGTGCAGTTTGTGTGCGTGAATGGAAAGCTCGTGCGTGTCTGGCTGCGTGGCATTCAGAGTGTGAACAGCTCCACGTGTTTGGACAGCATATGGAGCCGAGGCCCCGCCCACAGCTCACAAACACTCCTGCTGCTGTTTACCATGCTGGCAGTGGAGTGGAGGACTCCAGCCGGCCGGTCCACATGCCATCTTATCAGCAGACTCTCGTTCTTTCTCTCACAGCTTGTAAACATGTTTTCGCAAGGGAAATTCTAGAGGAAAACAGAGATGTAAAAGAGCCAAATATAAGTCGGTTTGTCTTTGTCACTATGATCAGTGAACTGGACATGAATGACGGAGGCAGTAGGAGTATTTCCTGCTGCCTGTGTTCCTTTGCTATTTTGGGATCCGCTGATACAGATCCTGATCTGACTTGCCAGTGGAATGCTTTACCCCAAAGCTTGTTCATTTTAGCACAAGGCCCATTCCCAGATAACATCATGATGAAACGTTTTGGGCTGGATTTTCAGTTCACTTATTCTCACTGGCTGGTTTAGACCCCAATGGGCAGAGGAAAGGAAGTTGTAGCAACACACTTCTAAGGACACTAATGATTCAGCAATCCCCCTAATTAAAAAATTCAAGATAACAATAATGTGATCGCTGCATGACTCAGCAATCCTGCCAGTTAAAATCTCAAGACAACAATACTGGGATCACTGCATGACTCCGCAATTCCGCCAGTTAAAAACTCAAGACAACAATAGCGGGATCGCCTCATGACTCCGCAATCCCACTAATAAAGTGTAAAAACAATGTTTTCTCTGACTCATTGATGGGTTACAGCTTACAGCCTCACAGTTGTCAAGCTAGTACATCTGTTCTTTTCTTATCTGCACCAGATGTTGAAGGAATCTGAAATGCATGAGCTCATGCACATATGAAGCTGCGTTGACTGGCAGCTCACTTGTCTAATCATTTACAGTTTACCACAATAAACCATGGGCTACTACCTAGTTTGCTGGCATTGCCAACTGCACCTTTAAATGATAAGGTTTTTGATGCAAAATTTCTGTATTTTTTAAAACTTTTAGGTGTTTCCATCAAAAATTAAATGTTCAATTTCAAAATATGCACCTGCAGTATTTTTCCGAAAGCCACACAAAGACAACGCCCATGTGAGGATTGACTATTTGATGACTCAGAGATTTGGCAATAGAAAATCTCTTCTAAAGAAGGTAAAAACAAGCTAGTCACAAATGAAAATAGTACATTATTACATCTACTTTGATTCATCTGTCCTGTATGTTGAAGCCTTCAGATCATTCTCAGTTCAGAGACAGGAGACTTATCAATTAATAACTTATAAATAACACTTTAGCCACAAAAACATAAGCCCATGTCCAGACCTAAAGATGCCTATTTTGGACAATATAAAACATGCTCTGCATTGTTGAACACTTTTCTGTTTACTACATAACTGCATGAATATTATTTCATTTTGGATGTCTTCAGTAGAGATGGACAATTTTGAAATGTGATGGTGACTGAGTTTTCAAATACAATAGACCAAAGAAGCATGGGATGATTCCCGTTGCCAGCGTGCAGCAAAAAGAAGCATCTGTGGAAATCCATGTCAAGAACAGGCAGGTTCCACACTTAAGTTACGTTGCAAGTATGACAATAACCCTATAGGAGTGGTCTCGACTGGTCCTGAAATAGTCCTAGAACACCACATATCAACACTCAAATTAGAAGAAAATATTGTTATTTGTAAGGCTTTCAGTTCCAGTTCTGGCATTATTGGATTATGAATTTATAATCTGATATTCTGCTTCGAGGCATTTCTGATGGACCTACTCTGAAAATAAGTATCCATTCTGGCCCTGAATGGGAACATATTTGTCGACCCCAAAATGTAAGAGCATGTCTGCAAAATTTATATCTCAAGCCTGGTTGTTTTCAGATGTTTTTAAAGGCCGTAAATGTTACATAATAGCTTTAAAGGTTGAGGCTCATGTGCCTTGTGAGCAGCACATTTTGAAAGTGCACCTTCTGACTGCATGTTTTGATATGTGTACGATCTTACAGTAAGATGAGAAAAACAGGGTAAAACATGTTAGACACGCTCTGGGTGACGTGGCTCGATTCATGGGAAACAAGCCTCGGGCTGGACATGTGACGCTAGTCTCACAAACACTTTGAAATGTCTAATGTGCAAATCCACACACGCGCATGTTTTGCTGCAAATAGATTAACAGGCTTTAAATTTACGCAGCAAGACGTGACTCAAGAATTCTCCATTTCTACCACAGGCCAATAAATTTAAGTCTCACAGATATTTGTTATGGTGCTTTTAAAAAAGAATCACTTTGCTGTCTTGAAATGTAACTCTACCAATAGTGGAGAGCAATGTGTGTCTCCATCCCAGCATTTGACTCCATATCTCCTTGGATGCAAACTAACCAAACATGGCACATAGGTAGGCAGGAAGGGTTATTATGGCAACCACTACCTAATTTGCATATTAATTACATCAGCTGCATTAATAATTCTAAAAACCTATTTTGACCTACAGTGCTGTGAAAAAGTGTTTGCCCCCTAAACCTAACAACTGGTTGACAGCAACAACTGCATTCAAGACCTTGGGATAAATGTCAGTGGGTCTTTTACACATTGTGGAGGAATTTAGTCCCACTCATCTTTGCAGAATTGTTGTAAATCAGTCACATTGGAGGGTTTTGGAGCATAAACAGTCTTTTTAAAGGTCATGCCACAGCATCTCAATCGAATTCAGGTCAGGACTTTGAGTCAGCAACTCCAAACTCTTCATTTAGTTTTTCTTAAGGCCTTCAGATGTGGACTTGCTGGTGTGTTTTGGATGATTGTCCTGCTGCAGAACCCAAGTGCGCTTCAGTTTGAGGTCACCAACAGATGGGCGGACATTCTCAGGATTTTTTGGTAGAGGCAGAAGTCATGGTTCCATTTGCCACAGCAAGTCTTCCAGGTCCTGAAGCAGCAAAACAGCCTCAGACCATCACATATAACCACCATATATTACTGTTGGTATGATGTTCCTTTTCTGAAATGCTGTATTACTTTTACGCCAGCTGTAACTGGACACACACCTACCAATAAGTTCAATGTTTGTCCCATCGGTCCACAGAGTATTTTCCCAAAAGTCTTGAGGATCATCAAGATGTCTTCTGGCAAAACTGAGATGAGCCTTTATGTTCTTTATGATCAGCAGTGGTTTTCATCTTGAACTCTGTCATGCAGGACATTTTCGCCCAGTCTCTTTCTTAGGGTGGAGACCTGCAGTCCTTAGGATGTTGTTGTGGGGTCCTTTGAGACCTCTTGAAGGAATTATGGTGTGGGGCCACTTCTGGGAAGGTTCACCACTGTTTCATGTTTTCTGCATTGGTGGATAATGGCTCTCACTGTGGTTCGCTGGAGTCCCAAAGCTTTAGAAATAGCTTTATAACCTTTTCCAGGCTGATGGATCTCAATGCGCCTCCCTGAATTGCCATCTTATCTTGGTGGAGGGGTTTGTGTGCCTGAGTGATCCTAGGAGCAATGTTGTCAGGGGTAATTCACCCCTGGTAGGGTCTCCCAAGCCAAATTGGTCCAAGGCGACAGGTCAGACTAAGAGCAATTCAGAAGACCCTTATGACTATGCCTTCCTGTGGGCCCACCACCTGCAGGAAGGGTTGTGAGGGTCCAGCGCTGTGTGGTTTGGGTGGCAGCCGAAAGTAGAGACCCGGGTGGTCCAATCCCGTGTCGCCAAAACTACCTCCGACTGGGAGGAGGCTCTGGGGTAGATCCAGAACATGCTGGAGGGACTATGTCTGTTGGCTGGTCTGGGAATGCCTGGTGGACCCCCCAGAGGCGCAGGAGGAGGTGGCAGGAAGAGGGAAGTCTGGGCTTCTCTGCTTACGCTGTTGCCCCCACGACCCTGACCAGGATAAGCAGAAGATGATGGATAGATCTTTGTTCCTGACTCTCTTTTGATTGCAACACAATGTCTATCTGGGGACCCCATCGAGGGTCTTTTGGTCTACTTAACTTTATCAGGCAGGTCCTATTTAAGTGAGTTCTTGATTGAGAACAGGTGTGGCAGAAATCAGGCCTGGGTCTGGCTAGAGAAACTGTACTCAGCTTTCCAAAGATGTGATGAGCAGATGAACAGTTTATGTAGGTTTTAATTGGGGGGCAAGCACTTTTTCACACAGGGCCATGTAGGTTTGGATTTTTTTTCCCCGTAAAAATAAAAACCATTTAAAATAATGCATTTTGTGTTTACTTGTGCAATTTTTGCCTAATATTTAACTAAGTTTGATGATCTGAAATATTTAAGTGTGACTATTATTCAAGCATCCATAAAGGAAATTTCCCTTTATGACTAAATCCGACCATGACCGACTTTTTGACAAATTAATCCATGATATACTGCATTGCCTGCACAATGAAAACAAAAAAACATCTTAACCAGTTGCTCATTTGTGGAATTAGTCATCACATTTATTCCCAGGCCGTGCTTTTACTTCCTGTGTTTACATGAAGCGATTTAAATTCATGGAAAACCAAGATAAAAACACTAAATCCACCCTGCACTGTTTGCCCTTAATCCGCACGTGTCGGGCTCAACATGACATCAGACTTTTAATCACGACGGCTCCAGAGCCCGGAGTTAGAATGACGAACTCCGACTCCTGCAACCACCTCCAATGTTGTTTTCATTCCCAGGAGTAAAATATGGGGTGTAACATTCCTAAAGTCATACCTGTGGTGTTCTCAGGCCTCACGGATGCCTGAACCCGTACCGAGCACGCCGGGAGGAAACACGCCCTTAAGATGCTCCACTCGTCCCCAAAACCTAATCGGTGTGGATATTCGTGTGAGAAAAAAGCTGACAGCTCACGCTTAATTGCATCCTGAACAAACAACGCCGTCATTATTCAGCTTGTTCACGTTCATTTATCCTCCGCACATGTAATTTTTTTTTATGGCAACGGTGCAGCGTCTCAAAGACTGATGACCTTTCAGAAGATCTCATGAGTTTCAGGTTGTAGGCAAATTGTGTTTTTGACATTCTCCTGATGTTTTGACAGCACTTTGTGTCCCCATGTAGACTTTTACAACTTCAAGAGACATTTTTGGATAGACAGAAAAAAAGATATGCGTCCAGAGCCACGAAAAACATCTGAACCATCCATGGACTGAAGGAATTTATTTCCTTTATTTTTATTGATCTTGTTTATTCACTTTGTTCAGATTATTTCATCTTCTTGGTTATTTGGCTCATTTTTGTTCATTTTATTGCTGATTTTCTTCACTGTTTTTGTCCATTTTTGTTAATTTTATAGGTTATTTCATCTATTTTTCCCAAACATTTTTAATTTTTCATTAATTTAATTGATTATCTTGACCATTTTATTGACCGCTTTATTCTCATCCTGCGAATGCATTATTTTAGTTATTTTTGTAAACTTCTGTTCTTGATTATATTGTTTCCTGACACACTTTGTTCAATTTTTTTCTTATTTTTTATTCATTTTGTTGGATTTTGTTCATTCCATTCATTTAATTAAGTAATCTTAATTATGCTGATTTTGTTACATATTTGTGTAGATTATGTTCAGTTTCTTACATTTCTTGGTTATTTTGTTCATATTTTTGCTCCCATTTTTAAATTTTGTTACATTTTTGTTCATTCTATTGCTTAGTCAATTCATTTTGTTATTTTACTCGATTATGTTGATCGTTCTATTTTTTTTACTCTGACTCACTGATCTGTGGCCAAATGTAACTGAGTACAAGTAAAACGGATTCTGCAGAACAAGTCTTAGAAGTACATATTCCTGAAAAATCCACTCGAGTACACATGAAGGAGTAGATGTACTTTAGTACTACCCACCTCTGCAGTTACCCCACCCACACATCATGCTTTACAGTTTTATGAATGTTATTATCAACCTTTTTATTATGTGCCTATTATTTATCAATCTTTCTTTTCTCTTTCAGTGATTTTTTTGTGGCCTTTTCAGTTTCACAGACTTCCACTTTACTGATGAAAAACTGTTGACTGTCCTCCCTCTAGATCAGGGGTCTCAGGTTTTCTCTCCAACCGGAAGATTTTATTGGTTAGCTCCTCCCCCCGATTGCTGAAATCACTGCTTTAGTGGCTGGTTGGACAGAAAGCCTGCAGGGTCACGGCCTCTGTGGCATGAGTTTGAGACCCCTGCTCTAGATCCTTGGTCAGTGTTTGTCTGATAATAAAAAAGAATGTCAAACCCACAATATCCATGTAGTTTCTTGCAAGAAACAATGAGTTGTCAACTAGAGGTTGTGCAAATACCCGTCATCACTGCTGGTTGTGGACTGGACATGTGTTTGTTCTGTCCAGTGTCTGACTTTTGTCCCTCCTCTGTCCACTATCCATTTGTGAATGCACTCTTAGATATACAGAAGATAACAACTGAATGGACATACAGATGCAAGTCCGTTTACTATAAATTAAAAACAGTGTACGTCACGTTTTAACAAAGAAAAAAAAACTGGGATTGAAAACCAGCAAGGATGTGGATTTAATATAAGTAGAGTTCATATTAATGATTTAAACTGAAGATAAAATGTCCACAAACTGGTTGCATTCTTACTAACATTCAACCAGTGATTCATACTTTTCCATCTTGTGCATCACATACGTCTGCCTCACAATAACCAGTGCAGCGTTGCCGCACAGTCCCGGCAACGCTGAGGATGAGGATGCAGCAACAAGGATGAGGATGCAGCTCCAGACGGAAGTCAGTGAGACACTGATGCTAATGAGGCGTTAGTTTAAGTCTATAATGCAGAGTATGGCAGTTTAACATGGAGGGCACACAATGATCGGACCTGGGATGACACTACTGATGAACCGCGTGATGCATATGTAAACATGTAGTTTTGCCTTGCACAGATTCATGCAATAACCACGCATTTAAATGTGAAAAGGCATGCCAAAATATTAAGCAAAATGAAACAAAATAGGCAAAAGAATAAAAAATGAACCCAAAACAGCAACAACAAAACACCAAAATGACCAAAACGATCAGAAATTGATGAAAACAGAACAAAACCTTCCACAAACTGAACAAAAATTACCCAAATAATCAAAAAATTACCAAAAACAGAGCATAACCTTCCACAAAATGAACAGAAATTGGGAAAATAATTTTAAAAATGAACAAAAACTGCACAAAATATTCAACAAAATGAACCTGTACTGCAAAAATAATCAAAAATTGACCAAAAATTGTCCACGAAATGAGCAAAGATGTAAACACATAGTTCCAGGCTGCAGATATATGCAAGAAACACTCATGTAAATGTGAGAAGACAAAGCGGTTTGAACGTTTGGTCATCTCACGGCTCACACCTGCACTGTTTCAAGAAAACAACATATTGAACGCATTAAAGCCTATAAATCTTATTGTTTCCCTCCAACCATCTGTGTGTGCCAGTTCAGCAGGTTCAGCCATCCAACCTCCGACTCCAAATCCTGTTTTCCCGATGCTCTAATCTCATCTCGGTGCATATATTAGCGATTCTCCTGCATATGCAATGAAGCCCTGAAACCGCCACGGAGATCGACACCGGGCCGTTCTCAGCCTTTAGATTAAACAGGTAGAAAACCTGATTTGTGTCAACATGCATTAAGGCTTTAACACTCTGCCTAATGCTCAAATGTCAGTGTGTGCACCTGGACCTCTTGTGTATTTAACATTAATGCATTCAGCTCATGGGCCGGTAATGCAGCCTGTAATGCAGCCTCCTGCTTTTAAAGCTGCTTCTCTCTGCAGCCGTTTAAGGCCAATGATGCAACTTTCCCTTTTACTACCTGCCATTCTGCCTCTGGAATTCTCACACTGTGAACAACAGAACTTACACAGTAGGATTTGTATTGACTTTCATAAGGACACATCCATCACATGTCAGAAAACGACAAGTGAAAACACATTTAATATCGAAGTAAAGCATTAAAACACACTGACAATCTGCTATTGCAGGTTTTTTTTTATAGTTATAAACATCAGACACTTCAGTTTAATGCTTTCAAGATGGGTTCTTTTTGGAGCATTAGCATATTTTTATGTGCCGGTATTGTATTTTATTATTTAAATGTTAGAATAATGAATATGAGGACAATTCAATATGAACAATAAGTCTACAAAATGAACTAAAGAATCAAAAAATGAGCAACGGAAAAGAAAATCTTAAAAAAAAATTTTTTTTCTTTTTTTACAAAAGTTATCAAAAGAGCATGGAGCAAAATTACCAAACCAGTCAAGAACTGACCAAAAACAAACAAAATGCATAAAAATTGCAAAATAATTGAAAACTGACCAAAAACAGGACAAAATATTCAATTAAATGAGCAACAGATGTCACAATAATAAAAAAAAACAAAAATTCCCAAAGTACTCAAAACCTGACCCAAAACAGCACAATATATTCCATAAAATGAACAAAATGATCAAAAACAGAGTAAAACATTTCACAAAATGAACAAAAAAGACCAAAATGATCAAAAACTGACCAAAAACCAGTGCAATATAGAAAAAGTCAAATGAAGTAGAATAAAACTACGTATACAAATCTATTAGAACTTTGGTAACGTGAAACATGATCATGAGTTTACTTTTTCAGACCAGAACATCAGAACAACCTGCTTTAACTCAGAGTGTCAAAAATAAATTACGTAAAATATATACACAACAGACAAATTATTTAAATTGAATGCATATAGGTGTGATAATAAGTAACTCTAATAAGACATAATAAAATGACTTGAAGGCATTTCGACAGTTTAAGATCTAAAGGTGCTTGTTTTTGCATAAACTCTGTAACTGTTTCTGCAGACAGATTTATGACTTTACACAGGGAAGTCAAAATAAGATGCTTATGCTCAAGATTCGCTGATTCAAGAGAAACGTAACAGAAACTATGACCGCAAGTAAATGTAAAATATGACAAAGAAGACCCTGAAATGTTATGCATAGTCCCTCCAGCGTGTCCTGGGTCTGCCCCAGGGCCTCCTCCCAGTCGGAGCTAGTTTTGGCAACCGGGGATCAAACCACCCAGGACTCCGTCTTCAGTTGCTACCCAAACTACACAGCACCGGACCTTTATGACCCTTCCTGCAGGAGGTGGGCCCACAGGAAGAAAATAGTCATAAGGGTCTTCTGAATTGCTCTTAAGCCGGCCGCACATAGAGAAACACGACTCATCTCAACTCAACTGGAAATCGGCTTTATGTGCGCCGGTTCCTGACCCAGATTTTTCAGTCTTGACGACGTCCTGACAAAAACGTGCTGATTCAACATGTTGAATTGTCATTTCTGAATATGCTGTCTGTGGAATATGGACTGAAAGACATTACATTCTGTATTTATGTATATTCTTTCACAGATACAGTCTTCGGAAACATGGTTGTAAATTTCATAAAGCTGCACCTCGTTTTTGTACATTGTGAATTTTGTGTATTTCTTCTTGTATTTTGCATTTTTTAAGCTAGTTCTCCAATGAATGCCTTGACATCCCTAAATGAGTCATATGTGTTTTCCTTGACAACAGAAGAAGTGGACTGGCAGTCACAACACTGCCTGTGATGTCTGCAGTATACGCCGAGCAGCTCTGTTCCTAACATGTACGGACTCCAACGGAAGCCCGGGCTTGCGTTTTTGGGTCACCGAGTCTGAGATGTGCCTCAGCCTCCGGCATTCGGCCGGTGCCTCTCCGTTTTTGACCTTAGTCCTGGTGCTTGTTTACCTGCTGAGTGGAATGCGGAGTTATGCAAGGCTTAATCTATCAGAAAGTACATGTTCCTTTGTTACCTGGGCCACGGGGCAATACACACAAGCACCAGTGTCCGCAATGACTCACGCAGCAACAAGCAGCCGAATATTACCTTTCTGGACATCCACATACAGACTGTGCTCAAATAAGGAAACACATCCCTGTATGCGCATGATGTAGCTTTATACTCAGTCCACACTTGCACATTAGGCCTTTCACCCTGAGCTCCCTGTGTCCTGACGCATGCACTTTTATGACCAATAATAAGGCTTTTATAGTCGCACAATAAAGATAGGAACTGCTCAGCTTCCACATGCAGAACACACGCAAGAAAAACACACACACCTCATTTGCTGTTAACAGCTCTGAGCCTGTTTTATCTCCCCCCTCTATGGAAATTTCCTCTAATGTTTGCTTAAAAAGCGCCACTGACGTGTTTCCGTTTTATGTTTGTGTATTATTGACGTGCGCCTAAGGTCAATATTGCTTTCCGTCGGTTTCTATTCATGGAAGCGTCTAATTGTGCATCTGCTCTGTGGGCTCGTACTGATGTGAGGCCAGGTTAAACAGCTCATAAACACCATCAAAAGTATGTCACTTAGCGCATCGGGTGATCAATGAGCCGTGGCTCTTCAGGTTTCCACGGAAACGTATTGATGGAGTGAATGCACACACACTCACACATCGGAAATACAAACGCTGTCAGTGTTGACAAATGGAAAAGGTTCAAGTACTGTACCAGCGACTTAAAGATAAAGTGTTTGGAGTAAAATTATTGTTAGACTTTTTTATTTTCATCATTTTTGTTCATAATTTGGTTATTTTTGTTTATATTCCTCATTACTTTGTTCATTTTACAATTACTATCAAAAAAGGCTTTCAATGCATGTCAACTCAGCGCCTGTGCAATATATCAATTATATCAATAAATTCAAAGTTTTTGTTGTGTACGATTTAAAGAATAAAAAATGTAAGTTTTTTCTCCTCTTGCTACAGTGCACCTTTTGCCCGCAGGGGCTTTCGTAGCTCCCCCGCTCCCCTCATGTTTCCTTAACAGAGATGCACAAACATCAACAACATGGCTACCGCTCATGAGAGCAAGAAGTTTATTCCTAAAAAAGGATTATCGTCAGTGGTGTGAGTTTGTGGCAACAGACATGGAACAAGTGACTACATGCTGCAAAGTGTGTCTAAAGCCCAATGAAACAAAAGGAGCAGCACAACAAGCTTATTCCAGCATCTAAAACAGAGACATCCAGCAGAGTGGAGAAATGACACTCAACAAGACCACTACAACCAACAAAATCCTTAAGTTAAAAGACCACTACCACCAAGAAAATCCTTAACTTACAAGACCACTACCACCAACAAAATCCTTAACTTAAAAGACCACTACAGCCAACAAACTCCTTAACTTAAAAGACCACTACCACCAACAAACTCCTTAACTTAAAAGACCACTACCACAAAAAAAATCATCAACTTACACTCCCACCAACAAAATCCTTAAGTTAAAAGACCACTACCACAAACAAAATCCTTAACCCTTTGTCACCAAATGTGTCGGCAGCGACACACCCATGCGCCACCCACACAGCGAGGCAGGCAGGGCGCCGCTGACGGGCTCCCGCCTCCAGCGTCAAGCACCTGGCCACCTGGCCGCCAGCGACCTGCTCCAAGGACAGTGCCAGGCAGGAGAGTCCGACTGGGGCAGGACACATGCCAAACGGCAACGCAGGCGTCCCAAGGCGAGCCCAGGGAGGACAAAAACCTCCTGGGAAGCAGAGGGGCAAAAGCTTTCTTGATCTTGATTTTCAGTATGAATACAGACCATGACAGCGGGGCCTCTGCAGGAGGTTTCTGTCCTCCCTGAGCTCGCTCCAGGACACCCGCACCACTGCCCGACATGTGTCCTGCTCCAGTCAAACTCCCCACCCGACACCGTCCCTCCAGCAGCAGGCTGCTGGCAGCCCGCCAGCGGCACCCCGCCCCCCACGCCCTGCCGGACAAGTGACACACAAATGTGTCGGCAGCGACACATTCGGTGACAAAGGGTTAAGTTAAAAGACCACTACCACCAACAAACTCTTTAACTTACAAGACCACTCCCACCAACAAAATTCTTAACTTAAAATACCTCTACCACCAACAAACTCCTGAACTCACAAGACCACTACCACCAACAAACTCCTTAACCTAAAAGACCACTACAACCCACAAACTCCTTAACTTTAAAGACCACTACAACCAACAAACTCCCAACTAGAAGCAGCTTACTGTGATGGAATTATTTACCCAGGCACCATGTATGATAAGAAAAGGGCACGATGGAAAGCAATCACCAAAGCAGTTAAAAATACGGTACCATATACACAGTGGAGAGGACTCTGTTTATCCCTTTGCTGAAAACTATAGACCACAGGTATGTGCTACCAAGGGACAATGACTGGGGTAGTTCAGTGAGGCCAATGCGGAAGTAATGTTAAGTTGTAATCCCAGCGCTTGGCCACTGGGGAATCGATGATCTGGCTCCAAGAAGCTTTTTTCCCACAGAGATACATGTGATTCTATTTGTAAATGCTATGCTTATACATTTTTTCATGGGTAAATATGGTCTCAAATGTTTTATTTTGACCCTCTAGTAAGTAACATGCTGGTCCATCTTTAACTTTTAAGATATTACAGCAAATAATCCAATAAATCACTGCCATGCGGGGGTTTGATTGCGGGTGTTTGATTGACATGTCACTCCTGCTCCTTAAGTCGGACCGATTTGGACTTTTGTATCTTCTATTTACTCAATACATTCATAGTTATACATGAGATGCACTCGACTGCAGCTGTGGGTAAGTATTTACACCACCAACACTGTAATATGACTATGTTTGATACTGCATCAGGAAGCTAGCGGCTAATATTAGCTTCCCATGAGTGCCCTGGCATGAAGCCCCGCTGCCGTTCGTCCAAATATGGTTACATCCTGTTTTTTGGCTCCAAGATGCCGTCCAGGAAGTGACAACTCGATTGGCCTCAAAACAGCCCTTCAGAAACTAGGGTGACTTCATGGTCACTTTGTCCAATTATATATACACACTCTATGTGTGCTACCTAGCCACAGGTATTTTGCTGAAGTCGCCTTGCCCCATCATTTGTACTAATTGTTTTTTTTTTAAAGTAGGAAAAAAAAATCGTAAATCTGGTTTTTGTGAAACAACAGGAAATTTTATTTTTAGGCCATACTTCCCAGCCCTAGCTTGAACCATTGGACTTGAAAATTGGCATCATTATTTCTGACTTAAAGATCTCCATTCTGTAAACTTTTGGGATAGGTGTTGCCATTGCCTCTGATTAATTCAACACAGCTTTTACTTATTAGTACCATCATTATTATCTGCCAGAAAAGTCAGATATAACTGAAACTTTCCATGATTATGCATGACTTATAGATTTACATCCTGGCAACTTTTGGGACAGGTGCCACGTTTCTTTCAGTAGGGGCACTACTACCTGCTTCAAGATAAGACGCGATAACTCAAAATTGATTTACTTGAAACTTGTGATAACTTGTCTTGGGGTGTTTGTAGCCTTTATTTTCTAGATACAGTAGAGAGAAACAGGGAAGATGGAAGAGGAATGTGGGGGCTGGATTTGAACTTTGGCCACTGCAATAAGGCCTGAACCATGTGGATGCACGCTACCAGGTGAGCCACCGAGGTGAGCCACCGAGGTGCCCCCATTTACCAGGTTTACCAGTTATGTTACCTGACCATTTGAGTATCTCCATTCTGTCCATTTCTGGACTCGATGATGCTCTTGCTTTTGTTGTGGGGGACACTACAGATTAAAAGAAGAAAAGACAGCGCTAGTCAGTTCGGCCTTTTTCGGCAAATACGTTGCAACCAGGGGTGACTGGACAGTTGAACTCACTGTATTTCTTTTTTTCAATTTTTATTATTTATTTTCAGGTATAAAAACAACAATAGTCATAAAGACAACGCTATAGTCTACATAAAAGATCTGTTGTAGCTGTTTTACTTTCTATTAACTGCATGATCTAATAATAAACTGCAAAAAACTGATATTTTGTTGCTGTTTTTGCTCTTTTTTTAAGAAAATAATTTTGCTACATGTGCCTAGTTTCTCAAAAGGACACAAACACAACATGTGGACAAACTGTCCTGTCTATAAAGGAAAGTGAACACGGGAACATGCTGACACTGGCAGTAAGGGTACAACCTACATGTCCCACTTTTACGACTCAGCCTGTTCTCAGTGAAACAGTGATGTGATCACTTTTAAACAACTATATTTTTTTCTTTTCATGTCTGCATATTGTGATTTGTCTTTTCTTACCTGCCTGGGGACTGTGGATGTAAATGAGCCTATTTAAATTTGGTACAATTTCATGAATGCACACAGTCCTTATTAAATAAAGGCATTTTTTATTCATTTGTGTGATAATTTGGGTCAATCGTATTGATGTTAATTTGGCATATTGTGTTGGTTTGTTTTCATTTTTCACGATTTTTGTCCATTTTTGATCTGATAGAAATGTTAACATGTCAACACATTAGTTTGATAGCGGCTGAGCAAATGTACTTGTCACATTCCATGGCTATTCACCACTGAATCTCCGGATTATCAGCTTTTTGTAGAGGTGGCACCAGCGCATGTTGAATAGAGGGGGTGATACTGTCTGTAATAATAAAATTATTCATACTTAGAATAAACTAGAAAGGTTTTGATATCAGAGAGCTACCCAATGCCTGTAATCATGTCTAGTTTTATAAATATATATATATATATATATACCGTACATATATATATACAGGCAGTCCTCGTGTTACAGACAAGTTCCGTTCCAACGGTCGCGATGTAACTCGAATTTCCGCATAAGTCGGAATTAACCCTTTAATACACCCTAAATACCTCCTAGATCTCCAAATAACTATCCAAATACCGTATTTTCCTTATTAAAAGTTGCGTTTTTTTGCATAATCTGGCGAGGGGAGCGACAAATACATCTGAGCGTATTTTGTATTTTGAATAAATTCGACTATAGGATGTTTGAGAGGAGACGAGCTGCTGTTGCGTCTGTTCGGGCAACGCGCGGCTGCCGCGCAGCCGCAGCTGCGTGCCTGATGTGCGTTCTCCGAACAGATGGACCTGTTCTGTTCCACCTTTCTCAGACCTTTTGATGATGTCCAGCTTCGTTTCCATCGTAATGGCTGTACTCTTGGCTGGACCAGCATCGCTAGAAGATCCTGCTTTCTTTTTTGGGGCCATGATGTGAAAAAGGAAGATGAAAAAAGTGAGGATACTGAGAAAATTACGAAGCACAAACACGGACACTCTACACTATGTGGTGACTGGAGACAAAATGGCGGACGAGACTCAGGCGTTGTAAAGTCAAAATTGGCGTAGGCCGAGTACTGCATAACCCGGGAACTGCCTATGTGTATGTATATATCAGTGACGTGCGGTGAAGTTAATGGCTGGTGAGGCACTGACGTCATCAGTCAGATTTACAAACATATGAACCCTACAGAGCAG
>JAQQAE010001907.1:0-23788 GCA_029823295.1 Pseudamia nigra
AATGCAACTGGCCCTAACTCAGCTGGGATAGGCTCCAGCACCCCCCCGACCCTTGTGAGGATTAAGGGGTAGAAAATGGATGGATGGATGTTGTTTAATGGGTTGACTTGATCAACTTATTTGATTATTTTATAAATTTTCTGCTCACTGTGTTACTTATTTTGTTATTTTTTGCTGATTTTGTTGTTTATTTATTTGATAATTTTGTTCATTTTTGCTGATTTTATTGCTTTATTGATTTCCACTGTTTTGGGTTGACAACATAACATAATCAGGTTGTTGTTCCTCATAATTTGGATCCAAAACAGTTTGTATTAAAAGTGTCACAATGACTCATGCTCTTCAAGTACGTATGTTTTTGTAGCTAGAAATTTAACTGGGGAAGAGTAAAACGCATTCTCTAAGACAACTACTCTCAGAAATAGTAAAAAAAAAAAAACTCTGGTCATAAAGCAAGACTTTGAGCTACAGTACATGATACTCTCACAGTGTTGTTTGCTTGCAGCTTTCAACGGCAGCTATATATCACAATATTAAATTGTCATGTGATCAAAAACAAACTTCAGCCACCTTAATAAGAAGTCCCATGACTCAGGCTTCTGGTGACTCAAAGCAAAACATGTTGAGTCTGTAACTGGGGTGGACTTCCTCACTCTTTCCAAGCCATACATCAAATAAGGAGACGTCACTGTGCCGTTTACAAACCACTCAAGTGATATTCCCCAATTGCACAAGCCCAGGGTGTGTTAGAATTCCAGTCTGCTCCCGGTGACTGCTGTGTGGCTCTTTGCTGCGGTGCTCTGGGCACTGTGTAGTCACACTTGCATCTTTCACACCTCCTACATGAACATGAGCTCAGTGGCACCTCATTTATGATTAGATGTGGTGATTTTTCATGTGGTTTCCACCAGTGAAACTAATATGTGAGAGATGCCTTTCCCATACAGTACATAGTGTCAGGACTCAACATGGCCAGTCAGGCAATTTATTTATTTATTATGTTAATGTTAATTATTTTTGGGTTTTTTTTGTTCATTTTCTTGATTCTTTTTGAATTTTTTTATTTGATTTGATTTGATCTGATCATTTAGTTGATTATTTTATTCATTTTTTTCATGTTTTGTTTAAGTCACTGTTACATTTCCTTCAGTGCACATAATTTTTGACAGCCTTTATGATGGCCAAAAATCTTTACTTAATAAAATTACAACTATCAAATCTGAAGCCGATGTTCATCTAATGCTGGTATTCCTAAGTGCTACAGTCATGGCCATAGGCTTTGGCAGGTAGGCAGGCAGCTTTGGATTTTACTACATTACTTTTTCTTCTTCATATTTCTGTAATATATTGAAAAGCGACAGATTTTTTTAAAATAAAGATTCTAAAATTTCATAGGCAAATATAAAGCAAAATGTTGGCAGCAACAAAATTTGTGGCACTGCCAAAACATTTGGCCATGACTGTACGTAGCAGAGTCATAGTACAGAAGTACGTACCTTTATGTCCTTTAAGTAGTACTCAGTGATAAGTGTGGCAGATCTCAGATGTATTTGGATCTTCTCTTTTGGAATTCGTAAGTTTGTATGCAGTAAGAATAAGTGACTTCTGTCCATGTGCCTCTTTTGTGGTTTTCATTATGCGTTGTTTCAATTGTGGGTCTTTGAATTGTTAATATCTGAAAATAAATAAATAAATCATATAAGAAATATATATATATACAGTGGAACCCCGGGTAACCAATGCTTCTACAAATGAAATTTTCGGGTAACGAAAAAAAATCAGCCAAAATTGTGTACTGGCTAATGAAATAATAATGGCTAATAATCCGGTGCGCCTTATGGTGCGAAAAATACGGTACTTTATATGGGAGTTTTTGTGGGTCCAGAACAGATTAATTGGTTTTACATGTATTCCTATGGAAAAACTCGCTCCGGCTAATGAATGATTCACCCAATGAACGGATTGAATTTGTTTCTGATTTCCACAGATATTGACTTTGAAAATTCTCTAACCTATAATGCTGTTTCTGTTTCTCAGCTATTCACTGCAATTCTCACTATAGGTCTGTTATCCAACACTTAAATCACTTGTTAAAATCAACATTTGATGGAGCATGTGGCAGCTTTCGCTGTGCAAGCTATTACATGGAAAACAGGTGTTTATTAGACCAGACTCTTACAGAACACGCAGGTATTACCTACGTAGTATTATCAGGTCTTGGGTCACATCACTTTACGTGTGCTTTTTCGTGTCTCAGACAGCTTCAGTATAGCTGACCTCAGGTCTTTCCTTCACTTATCCGTCTTGTCTCGTCTGGTGCCATTATCTCCTACCTCTTTGTGCAAATGCCCATGCCCGTTGTGTACAATTTTCCTCCCTGGAAAAGTGTGTCTGGACAGTCTTGATGTCCTGGTCGTGATCCTGGAGTGCCAGGACTTTAGCATGTGAGCCCTGAGCCTGAGCCTAGACTGTCTGCAAATTAGAGAAATTAGCCAAATGCGGCACGGACAGTGAAAGAGCCCAAATCCTCCGCTCCCCTCCACACGCTCCTTCTACCACCACCCTTAACCCCCATGCCACACTGGACAGTAAAGCTCTGGTCTTGGAAAAGCAGTCTTGCCATATGGCAGCCAAATTACTATTTCAGCAGCCAAGTTAAAGGAGTACGTAGGGTGAATGGCTGCAACAGATAGAATTCCCTTGTCCAAAATTAAGATATTGATTATATTTTGCCTCAGTTCCTTATCTATAAAGGAAATGAGACATAACTGTCCTTGTAAGTTTCAAGTTTTCAGCATTTATCCATTTATATTAGGAAATGAGGACTCTAAAAAATATATAATTCTATGTAAATTATTAAAACTTAAAATATGGGACAAAATGAGAGCTTTAAATGACAGTAATGCACAAGAAGAAATGTTTAACATATGATGAGTCATTTTTCTAAATAAAAATATTATCTTTTCATTCAATATATTACATTTTTGTGTATTCAGGATCATTCTCCAACAGGTTGAAAATATGACTGAAAGTAAAAAGGAAGCTTAGCAGACACACTTTAGGTTCTCTTGGTCACATTAATAAACACATATAAATAGTACAGATTTCAATTTACATTTTAATACATGGGACCTTTAATATAAGCACTGCATGTGAGATAAGCAAAAAAATAAAGGGACCTGACAGAATAAAGGGTGTGGATTATATTTTTCCTTGGTTTTACAAGAGCCTACATAACATGCTCTGATGATACAGTGGGTGATACTTTATTCTTTTTTAAGGACATTTAGGGAATAACTATGACAACGTCCTTCTTTATATCAGTACTATTTTCCAACATGTTGAAGTGACCTAGAGAAACTAAAGTGCGTCTGAAAGTAAAGAGGAAGCTCAGCTGACAGGTTTCTCTTTTTCCTGTGCGCTGTGACGACCTGCCCTACATCTGCATGTATGATTGAGTAAGGAACAGTGATTATCATAGTGGACGAGCATAAGTTTAGGTTAGAGAAACTGGGCTCAATTTGAGTTTTTATGACTTCAAGGTTTGTGTTTGTTTGTTTGTGAGGTAGGGGTCTTATGGGTCTTAGTTAAAGATGTTTTACAGAGCAATGTAGGTCAAGGAGATACAGAGGCAGCAGATTGCTCATTAAGTGCCAAACCAAGCAAAAGTCTATGAGTGTGTTTTTCAGTGGCATCAAGCCAACCATCTGCTCCTCCTTTATTCATTCATTAACATGCCTTCTTTGTATGTGCTTGGACGTGTGTATATGTGTAAGCATTCATCACAACAGCCACTTGCGGCCAAGTGCACAACGTCACTGATGTTGTTGTCCAAAAGCAGCAGTTGTGTGTCAGATGGCTCCTTCACATGATCACAGTGGCCTGTGATTGGTTGGGATATTAAGCTAAAAAGGCTTGGCGCAATCCCTGCTCATGAGTTTCTGGTGACAGCAGCACAGTGAGAGACGGGATAACCTAAGGATCTAACTGAGCATAACTTGAAGAAAGAAACACTGAATGAGACGAAAGAAGATGGTATATTTAAGCAGTCAAGGGATGATATAGCCAAAGAAATTAAGATTCTACAGCTGAATGAATGCGTGAAAGTAAGTTACATCCTGTTTTTTGCATCTGTCCTTTATTTATGGGTTTTACATTGTATTTAGTTTGAAAGATTCTAAATGTGAAGAATGAGACTGAGTAGAATGGAACAGGTTGATCTATCGGCTTTTTAAGAAAGGCTTGTCAAGCTGAATGGTGAGCACTGGGATGCTGGCCAAGAACTCTGCTCCTTCATGAATGGAAATGGATAATGAATGACTGCAAGGAAGAGCTTTGAAAAATGCCTCATAATAGTTCTTTGACAAGTTTTGCACTGTTGTTAGAATCTGTGATCATCATTGATTTTAGATAATGAGTCCTTATAATGAACATCCAGTCAAATAATTGATTGACTTTAATGCCGTACTGTCAGTTTGCATTACTCATCTGCTGCCAAAAAATCATGTCACTTTTACACACATTTATTGCTTCAATTTAAAATTAATTTGGCAGCAAATGCTTTGTATGCCACTATAATCTCTTTCTCTCTTTGCTTCCATTTTTAGACCTTGAGCTTTAACTAGCATACCTAAGACAAGGGGCCATTCCCTGTGCAACCAAAGTACACCTATACCAAAGCAAACTGAGCCAAACTCAGCCAAACCAACCTAAGGGTTAAAGCCTGCATCTCTTATCTGCCATACAAACCGTACTGTCAAGATGAAGTTGGAAAGCAGACCTGGAGACATAAATGGATGGAGGGAGGTAGACTTCGCCCTCAACTGCACCTACATTGTTCCAGACCAAACATCAGACCCCAGCTTCAACTTGCCCAAAGCCATGACCTCCATCCCACGAAATCTCACATTTGAATATGGCACTGACAAAGAGGTAAGAGAAATTTAAATTCAAATACCCTGAGTGTTTACGATTTTTATTACTGTGAGGTTCTTGCACTTTATCAACTTTGATGTATGGATGCGCCAAACGCAATTTCATTGTTCTGTGACAATGACAATAAATATTCTGATTCTGATTTAACAGTGTCCTTGACCATGCAGTGTGTACTACATTAACTTTAACCGTATGCTATGTGTGTCTCAATGATTGCTTTTGTATCAGTCAGTCATTTTAGTTAATTTTTAATTAGTCTCATCAGATTAAACTGTTACTGTTTACACTTCAAAATATTAATTCTCTGTTACATAACATTCTGTTGGGCCATCTGCATTTGGCCACTTAGGACAAAAGATCTGCTGACTAATGAGTTCTTGAAACACACTCGACACAGTGAGTGTGTGAATGAATGTGGGGCTAAGGCCAGCGGCAGCTTGAGGTCAGGGGCCTTATTTGCCCTACTGTTTGAATCATTGTAAACCTGATGATAGCTACTCAGTCACCTACTTATGATGTTTAGTGCACCCATACTTACAACATACAGAATAGGGAGTCAGGGATTTCCACCAGGTGATCTAGCTGCAATAAAAATACTTCTTTTTTCCTGTTCGCCACCCACTCAGGTGACAGAGTTTACACAAGATATCCAGGGGCTAATTTCATCAGTCAGTCAGCTGAGTGCTCAAACAGGAATCTGCCTGAACATGTTACCTGAAGGAGTGTAATTTTTCTCCAGGACTTACGCAGAACTTAAGACAGGATACTCATCTTAAAAAGAAAGACAGTTCATTTCTTGTTTAGTTGCGTGAATGTGCGCCAATGTGGTTGGCTTCAACATCCCCTTCCTCATTCTGTCCTCACCCAGGCAACACTTTCTGCTGTTGTTCCTCTTGTCTAGCTGTCATACTCTCATCTCTTCCTCCTGTCGCTGCAGTATTCACTGTTACAAGCAAGCAAAGTACAGTGATAAAATCACTGAGGGCTAATTTATAATCCTTGGCCCTAGCGGATCTCAGACACTCACACATCATGCAGCCAAATTTTATTTTCAAGATGGCAACAGTGCTTTATGCTGTTACAGATAACAGTTTTAGAATGCTGGTTTATTACTGATGTGAAGGTAATTTATATACGCAACAATGGAAATAAAGCAATTTGCTGCATATGTGTTAATATCCATAACCAGAAAAAAACCTTGCAGACACTCACATGCCTTCCAGTAATCTGCTTAATGTAAACTAGTCATCCATTGAGTGATTCCCCTTTCAAAACAAGGCATCATGTGAATCTTACTCCGAGCTGCTGAAATGGGACTTTTTCTGTGGTGGTCGTAAAGAACAGCCTGGATGTGAGCATCCAGGCCACATCAGCAGGCTTACATTCCCTTTACATGTCATGGGTATCTGCATAAGCTTTGAGGAAAGTTGAATACAGTCAAAAGTAAAATTAAAATTAGCTGTTTTTCTTTATTCACAGGCAGGCTAACATACTGTATTATCTATGAAAAGGTACAGTAATAAAAAAGATTAAAAACCGACAGAAAAAAAGCAAAATCACAGCCAGTATGTTCCATTCTGCTACTACGGCTTTCTATGGCTTCTTCACACGTTGCATAATCTTATGTTCTTTCCATTTTCACCACAAAGCATGCCAGAAAAGCCAAACATGGTAGAGGGGGCATGTGGCAGATGGGGCATTAGCAACGAGTGCCAGTGGGACGAAAGAGAGGCGTCAGAGTAGATGAATGGGGTAGATGCTGGGTAGAAGAAGCTGGGAGAGAAGGTGGTGGGGGGATTTGGGTTAAAACCAGATGATTAACTTTCGTTGGGGACAGGCAGGCATCCAGGCAGCCGGCCAGGCATCAGGCTTCATGCTGGAGGGCACACAAACTATTCTGAAAGGGCATTAGTTCAGAACAAAAATGGGGGTTGGGGGGGAAGGCAGAGCAAAAGGAGGGGGTTGAGGAGTGTGATAGCGTGGGTCCACTTAAGAAAGCCCACGCTCTTTTCTTTCGTTCCTCAACAACCTTAACCCCCCCCCCCCTTCTCCCCCCTCTTGCTTCCAACCTGGCTGAACTGAGCGGTTAAGCAGCAGCCACAACGATTCGTTAGTCACGCAACACCAGCAAAGTACAATGTTTCTGTCACATTAGTTCACTGCAGCTGGGGATCACCTCACTCGCCGGGTGACTGCTCAACACATACTGTACATACACACACGCACACACACACACCCACACACACACACACACACCCCTGCTGCCTTCAGTGATGTATTGTTCTTCTAATTACCTGCTTAAATAATTTAAAAAAAAAATCACAATTTCTATGAATTTTCAGCATGTTTTCAAACATGGCTTGACCTTTATGTAACATCAGCTTGCTGGTCAGACTTAAAGTGCAATTCCTGAAGAGAGAGTGTGTGTTTATCTAGGGGTGTGGGGGTTATCTAAGGCTCGAACACAAAGCTTCTCAAGACACTAAGGCTGTATGGCACATATGTTCCCACCTGATGGCGTGTATTTTTTGGCGTATTTAAATTTGTTCAGAAAAGCATGGATGCCAAGCCTTTGTATGACTCTGGATTTTCTATTTTTTTTCTGTTGCATAAGGATGTTATTTGGTTTTGGTTTCTCTTCTTCACTCTAATGAATCATTTAGAAGGAAAAAAAAAGTATGATAAAGTGAGATCAGCACTTTTTAAAAAAGCAAAAGAAATTCTGAAACATCTACAAGAATCCAGACAGACTTAGCTTTGTACTGTATTCATTTACCTGATTGGTGTGTTTGCTGAGTATATCCTTTAAAATACTTTCTAAAATATGTAGTTGAAAACATTCTCAGTACAAACAGGTAACACAGCTTCCCCACTCTTGCTTTAGTGTTTAGGACAGCATGTCAGAGTTCAGTAGAGTAGTTCAGAAAAAGTGCAATGCTCTTCATTCGTTTAACTCATTAGTGTGAAAGTGGGTCACCTTGTGGGTTTTAACCTGGCTTTAGAGCTGTCTGGGTCATCATGAAGTCACTACACCTTCAGGACAGACCTGAAAACCTGCTGGACGTACACAGGAACTGATTATAGGGTTCCGCCAAGTGATTAACATTTAATCTATTAAGAGTGTAAATATTATGTAGAGATGCAAACACTGTAAGATAAGTACCGTAAGTTCAGTGGATCTAATATATTTGGTCTGTTTTTCAGGTGACAGGTGTATTCAGCAAAGAATATATCCCTCAGGGGACTCGGTTTGGCCCCCTGCAAGGAGACATCTATACCAAAGACAATGTCCCCAAACAGGCCAACAGGAAATACTTCTGGAGGGTAAGAAATGTTAACATATATTTAGCAAAAAGGACCGTGGGAACGCCATGTCTGTGATTCAGGGAGATGAAGTCTGCAATCGTACGTCAGCACAGGGTTTTTGGTCAAATTTTTTGAGGAAGTTGTCAACAGTCATGGCATGTAACAATGAATTCACTCTCACACACACTATCACATCATTAGAGCCTTACTGGCAGTTAGTTCCAATGCAGCATGTCTCACATGCACAAAGGAAGGAGCTATTGTTCAGCATACCCACATACATACATCGTCATCCCAAAGTTCTCTCTCCTTCAGACAGACGTAGCTTGTATCACTCAGGAAATTTTCTATTCTGCTGAGTCAGTTACCAATAGGAGTTTTTGTTGCCATCCTGTGTATTTTCCTTCCGGCTTTATTTCCTGTAAATCTGCAGGGACTGTTCCTGCCACAATAGAGTGAAAGTATGATCATGCTGAGTAACACAGGTGCAGATGTGGGCAGACTCGTTGCCCAAGTCATCCACGCCTGTGTGTTTGGCTGACTGCCAGCACCCTTAAATCAATCTACATATGTATACTTTGAACGTCTTAGTTTCATATTTAGATAAGACATTTTACAAATGAAATAGCAAAAAAAATGAGAAGGAGAGAGAAAGAGAAAATGGTTGTGGTATGAGGCAGCAACTGAGTGGCTTTAGGCCACGCCCCCTAGACTTTACTCATATACTGATGCCGTGTGTGACACACAGGACACACACAGTACAGCTGCACGGAGCAAAACATACTGTAGCTGAAGAGGGCACAGGATTTCTCACTGTACATGGCAGAGGTGATTATTAGCAGAGGATTTTATTATTTTTTTTAACAAATATTTTAAAAACTTTTTCTGAATATCTTTTATGTCTATTTAACAATTAGACCATAGATTTTCCTTATAAATTTTATGAATCTGATGCAGTAGGGGTGTGAATATTCAAGCAGATTGTCAAATAATGTGATGGCTATATCATATGTAAGCTCATTCAAGCAATTTCTTTATTATTAGCTAGAATAATACATCATTAATATCTATAATTACTATGTGTATTCATTACTTAATTCAGATGCTTTGCAGTCTTTATTCATGTTTTTTAATCATTTCTTTTCCTTTGTTGTAGATATACAGCAGCGGGCACCTTCAAAACTTCATAGACGGCTATGATGTCCAGAAAAGCAACTGGATGCGTTATGTTAACCCGGCACGCTCTCTGGCTGAACAGAATCTGGTGGCGTGTCAGAATGGCGGAGACATTTTTTTCTACACCATCCGACCATTGGAGCCCAAACAGGAGCTGCTGGTGTGGTACAGCCAAGAGTTCGCCCAGAGACTTTGCAATCAGCAGGACAACATTAAACACAGTGAGTACAGAAGGAGCACAGGTCTATTCACTTTATTTATATTTTTTTCCATGAAGTGAACTTTAACCAGAACCTGTGAATTATGCTCTGTCTCCGTGTTATAAAGAAGTGGAAATAGTTGTCTGGGGCATTGTGACATATTCTTGGGATTGTTATCTCGATAAAAGAAAATATTTAAGTCTGTATCAGTGACTAAACACAAAGCGTCTGTGTCAAAATAACACAGTTTTATCAGAAGTTTTTTTTCTTCACTTCAGTAAGAAAAACTTGATTCCCCTCCTGTGATTAAAACTAGATGTAATCTTTCCAAAAGAGCAAAGATAGATAGGTTTGAAGTTGTGTCTGCCTGTCTTAGCTTACTGCAGAGAGCCAAATATTTTTATAAGGTTACAAACATGGGAAGTCATATATACACAATACACACAACCACACGCAGGCTGAACGAGCCTCTGTATATCTTGAGATGTGGTAAATAATGTGGGATTTTACAGAATGTGGGATTTCAGAAACTAAAGAAAAATAATTATAGGTCAAAGTACATTTGTGAGTCACTTATTTTAGCTATTAATAGACCAAACACAAAAGAGTACAATCCTAACCTCGACATCCCAAATGATTCTTTGCTGCTATTGTGTCCGATGAGTCATACCAACTGGATGCACCGGTTGCCATTCACACAATGACTAATGCCAAGGTGGAAACATTATATTGTTCCATAAACTTAAAGAGGTTATAAAGATCCAACTTCCTTTAACAAGTCCATACTTGATCAGTGTTTATCATCCAGATTCCAAACCATTTTTGGATATTTGCTAAGAAAACCATTAGCTGCCTTTAACACTGCATTCCTAAACTACTGAAGTATGCTTTGAATGCTGCTTTAAATGATCATTCTTACTTCCTGTAATGAACACTTGTAGGAGATGGGATTTAAAACAAGTGACCACTGTGATGAGTCAGGCAGAGACTTTCTCAAACAGAAAAAGAGGACAAGGAAGAGGTGCTTCACATTCGTTTGTGGCTTGTGCAGTTAAGACAACTACAGTACCTAGAAAAGATTTCACAAATGAAACTCAGAATCTTGGTGTTTGAGTGCTGACATGACATGACACATGGACTCCCACACAATAAACCAACCCACTCTGTCACACCAGAATCACTACTGTCACAGCCAAATACAAACCTATATGACTCAAGTGTCAAGTGAAAACTGAAACTACTATCATAAGCCTATTTACCATAACCAGGAGTGCCTCCTGTGTGTGTGTGTGTTTGTGTCCTTGTGTGTGGCCTGTTGATCTAATCAATGTGAAAAGTAAATTGATTTTTACATTTGTGACCTTTTCTCGCTTTCTTACTGTTTATATTCATTAATGATTCTCTCTATTCTTTCACAGAATACATGAGTGCTGATGAAGATAGTGAACCTGAGTACACCAAACAGCACCTACCTCAGCAGACATGGATTAAAGAAAGAACAAAAGAAGAGGTGAAAAAAGAACGGGAGGAAGACACAGAAGAAAAAATTGACGTCGAGATTTTGGAAAGAGACACCCCACCTGACACACCTGATGACCAGATAATGGACTTCAGTAAAAAGGTGGAGAAGGAGGAACAGAGCAATAAGGATCCAGAAGACCGGGGGATTATTCCTTCCCCTGAGTCCGAAAGCAGAAAACCCAGCCTGTCCTCGAATGACCCATACTTACCAGATCACCACCCTGCACTCCCGTCACCTCACAGGAACTTCCCCCTTCACCTCCATGGCTTATACGGGCACAGGGAGGGCCTAGTGTCATCTTACCCCCTTTACCCACAATCTAGACCCCTGCAGCCCCCTTACCAGCTCCTTCCTCCTTTTGGCTCACATTATCCACGTCTCCTCTTGCCCTCATACTCCCCTCCCTTCCCTGGGATGCTGCCCTCTAGAGGACCCCTCCGATACAGCAATTACTTGGGCACAGATGGGCTTCCATACCCTCCTGTAGGTCCACCAAATCTACTCCCAGTGTCACTTCATTACCCTCCATCTCCACACGGTGGACTCAAAGAACTTACCCCTAATGTGTCCCCACCCCACGGTGCCCCTGCTACTCCAGAGCTCTCTCCTCTCCCAAAGCCAACAAACCAGCATCAGTCCCGAGAGCAATCTCCATCCGCTTGTGAGGAGGCCATGAACCTAAGCCTGGCTACAACCAAAACGAGCCCAGCGTCACGCAACGGCCCTGGCCACAAATCCCTTCCCTACCCACTGAAGAAGCAGAATGGGAAGATTAAATATGAATGTAACATTTGCATGAAGACTTTCGGACAGCTGTCTAATCTCAAGGTAATCACTAATTCCTTTCTCTTTTAGAAATATATTCATAAATATAATTGGTATTAATGTGCTAACTCTCGTTGCATCATCGGTGTATTTTACAGGTCCATCTCAGAGTACATAGTGGGGAGAGACCATTCCAGTGTAACCTGTGTAAAAAGAGTTTTACTCAACTTGCCCACCTCCAGAAACATCACCTGGTCCACACGGGGGAGAAACCACATGAATGTCAGGTATGTTGTAAATCAGTTGTTTGTGTGCTCCTCTCTCTTTAAAAGCTTCTTACTATTTCTGTCTACATATTAAAACACACTCTCACTTGCACACTCACCTGGTAATGCAGAAGACTGTGAAGGTAATATGTCATATAATAGGATCTTTATGCTTTTTGTTTGAGAGTCTGGCTCAGTACATAAGGAGTGATCAAAGAAAATGGCACTTTTTATAGTACTTGTCCCAGAACAAGGTCTGAAAATGCTTCAAAAGAATAAAATTGCTAAAAAGAAAATGTGAAATAGATCTTATAAAGCCAAAAACAATAAATACACAACAGTAACTAAACAATGCTGTTGAAAAATGGATCTGAGGGCTCAAGTATAATTATCACCAGTGATTATTTAAGTTGACGTGTGCTACTGCTGAGATATTCCAAAATAATCTTCCAAATATGTAGATACTAGTCATGTGAATGTTACACACAGAGGCTTTAACCTTTCCTTCCATGCCTTCAGGTGTGTCACAAGCGCTTCAGCAGCACCAGCAACTTGAAAACACACCTGCGGCTACACTCTGGAGAGAAACCCTATCAGTGCAAGTTGTGCGGGACCAAGTTCACCCAATACATTCACCTCAAGCTTCATCGTCGACTTCACAGCAGTCGTGACCGTCCCTACCACTGCCAGCTCTGCACAGAGGCCTTCTTTCATCGTTTCTGCCTGCGCATTCACCAGTGCAGCTTCTGCCAGGCAAATTCAAACACTCCTGTCAATGTGCATATGAAGGAAATGATGGAGAGGTTCGATGCCAGCCAAGAAGCCGACACTCTCACAGAAGCTGCATCTGCATCGCAAGTGGAAGAAGCTGCAGAGCACTGGATGGCTCGCATTCTTGAAGGTGAGGGGAAGAAGGACCAGAAGGAGGCGACCATACTTCTGAAAGCTCTTGCTGTAGTTATTCATGCACCAGTAACGGCAATGGGCCCATCAGCCGTGGCTCCATCACATCACAGCTCCCCTCTGGCCTATCAGGAGAGAGCCAGTGTTGTTCATCTCCACAAAAGGCCATCAGTGAAGACTTAGGCACACTGAGAATGGACTGGAGAATTCTTTAAACAGTTAATGTGCAGCCACCGATCAAGAAAACAGTCGCCAAATGAAACCTCCTGTCCTGTTTTATCCAAAGATGGAAACAAACAGGGACTATAAATATATTGCATTCCAAAGACTGGTCTAGGATATGAAGTGATTGGTACTTCCTCCCTAAACTCAGCTGAAAAAAATGCAAAGAGGGAGCATGTTGTTAAACTGTGAATAATGATTTTCACTCAGGTAGACATTTGTTTGCTGTTTTGTGCTTTAAGTTATTATGGTTTCAGAATGTTGAGTTTTCTATATTTATTTAGTTGTATCCTATAGTTTGTTCTGTAATATTTTAATATTATTTTGTCTGTGTGTTGACCACTTCCGAGGAGATTCAGCCTCTTAGGAAAACCACAAATTTGACTCAGGAATAATAATGTAGTACAGACCTGTGGATGAGTTTGACTCAACTTGTCACAGTTCTGTTTTTTGTTTTTTTTTTTTTTGTTTGCCAGTGTGTTCAAGCTTCTGGGTGCATGCATAAAATGAATGGAAATGTATATGTACAGTCAGTGCACTGTGATAGCACAAATCCCATTCTTGACAAGTCAGTATAATATTTTGTAACCATCTATTTATATGTGAATAAAAGGGAATGATCCAGTATCTTGATACTGTAATAAGCCAAAATTACACTCAAAGAAGATGAATGTGTAGCACTGATTTTTGGACCATTATTACCTTCAGATGCTGATCCAGCATTTATAGAGCAGTTATAGAGAATGCCTCAACTTCCCATTATCACCCGGGGTATCACTGTGAATAAAGTTTTAAGATACACAGTGGTAGAAAACAATACCACCAAAATAATCAATTAAGTGTTACAGATAGGAGGTCATATACATCTTTCTCTTTTACTGGTGTTTTGACATCACAACTAAATGCTGTGTCATTGAGCATACTGTAAAGTAGCTTTTAAAGTGTTCCAAGTCGTATCTTTCAGGTCTATACAGAACTTTACTGTAAATGATTGTCAACATAAGTCTCACCAAATCTTGATTCCAATTTTTACAGGTTACAGCCAAGTACAGCTAATATGCATATTTCATTGAGATGTGTATTGCAAACCATCACATTACCAAGTGATTAGCATTTAACAGTGAAAATGAGCTACACACAATATAAGAATAAAATGCCAGTGCTGTTCAAGAAAACTACACCACTGAGTCAATAATATGTTTTTTGTCAATTTTTCATATTTCATTTTGTACAATATGTTGTCTGTCCATGTAGTTTATTTTTGAAAACAGGTTAAGAGATGTTCAGAATTTATATGTGAGAGACTATTTTGATGATACTTTTATATATACCCTATGTAGCACATTAAAAATATTGTTTCTATATGACTGTGTTTGTGTGTTTTCAGCTTTGACATAAAATTAAATACAGTTTTGTAAACACAGCAGTTGGGAAGGCTGATAAGAATGATTTGTGATATACCAAGATAAACAGGTATCACATTTGCATTATAAATGACTTTTAAACAGTATCCACCTGCCATAAAACTCATGAGTGGCATCAGTGGGGATGCCAAGACAAAAAAAACAATAAACAAAAATAAAAGGCATCATTACAGAATGCTAACTTGCGCGGCCGCACTGGGCAACATGGGTCTGATGAAGCATGCGTCACATGTAGCACATCAGGCTAAGAACCAAGCCACTGCACAGGAATTGAACATCCTCTCTGTACATTGTCCATCTGTGCTGCTACACTGTACATGAAAAAGCTGTTCTGTTGATCACACTGTTGGTGAAATATATATATATATATATAAGTACTTGTGGACTAGTACACTCAGTAATGCCTCCAAGAGTTGAGGGGAAGAGTAGAATGTAGACCTGGTTTTAAGTGTAAAATAGGCCAACTTGGAAGGACAAAACTGCAAAGAGAGGCAATAATTAATAGATTTAGCATACCCTTATATGGCATGGTAATTAGTGTGTCATTGCATGCTGATTTCCTGTTACTTGTTCAGTAGCTGTAAATCATTTATAGCAGCAGTTACAATTAAGTTGCTAAGAACTGAAAGTCGAAGTATGTATAAACAATAAACTGTATCATTAAATAGCAAATGAAAACAGTTTGACATAATAATCACAACCTATTTCAAAACTGACAGGACTAAATTAAACTTTCATTACTTGTAAACTTATGAAAGAAAGACAGGCGAGGTTTAACTAACATGATCAGTTATTTTCGTCATGCTAGTAAGGCAGGATGGAATTTCACTTTTACATTTAGTTTGAATTGTCACTGACCTTTGCTAGGCCTATGATTTTGCAGATCACAAGGCTTACCATTCTATCCAGCATTCTTTATTGTTGTAAACCATTAAAGTGGTTTTATATTCATCATGCTGAACCTAAAAGTGACCCTTTCTCCTAACAAACACAAGCACGTCTGTGCGTCAGTTAACAAAAATAAAGCTACCAGTGGAAAATATGTAATCTGAAATAAGAAATAAAACTGTCTAATTTTCATTTATGTTAAAGTCATGTTTTTAAATTACTGATTCCATGTATCTTCTACTCTGTCGTCTTCCATAAACCATGCATTTTCTCATAATACCTAACAAAAACCCTAAAACTAAACTTGCCAATTCCTCAAAATAAAAAATGAGTAAATTGATACCAAAAACTGTCAAACATACCATATAGCAGTCTGAAATGAAAACAAAAGCTTAAGAAATTTCCCAAACTACTGTAATTCAAACCTGCCTTATGCTGACAAAACTAACAAGGCCTAAACCTTTTATGTACATTTTGACAGTTTTTTTTTTTTTAATTTTCTAAGGTTGGTTATTGTCGACATTCAGGAGAAATATCTCAGAGCATGGTTTTACCAAACTTTCTAAACCTCTTGTTTCACTCTTTGTCATTTATTTACCAAGAACAGTAACAGGAGGAGGGCAAGAGAGGAATATTACAAGACTTCAAAGCTCTGGCTTCTCAGTCTTTTTTCATGATAACGACTCTTTCCACGAAAACAACTGAAATCAACAATGACAAAAACTGGACACGGTGACAGAGACCCAACGCCCTTCCTACAGCCTCCTCACTCCCCCTCGCTTGCTGGTAATAAACTCTAGGAAGTTCATCACTTCAACACTCACTTTCCTAGAAAATATGGGAAGTGAAACTAGTCAGCAATGAGAGTATTAAAAAAATATTGCTCATCACATATTTGTTACACAGATAACAAGTACTAGGTGTCAGTTTAAAAGTACAAAAATGACTTACTGTAAAGAGTTAGTCTGCAAAATTCATTGGAAGCAAATCAGCTCTGGGGTCAGAAATGTTCACGATATTATTACACCTTTTCTCAGTCAGGTGTTCGCTACACTTGTCTCCAACTTGTATTTACGGGCACAATGGGCAAACACTAACAAACCTGAAACTTAAAAATGTATCTCTCATTTGATGATTAAGACACTTTCAACCAACAAAATCTATGTAAATTTACTGTAACAATGGTTCAGTCTTTACAGTAACCAGCTCGAAATCTGAGTCTTTCCTTCAACCACTTTCTTATTGCTGTGCAATGACTCTTCGTTCTCTAGTATTTCCTTTTGTGCTGTGTGGGGGAGAACCCCACAGCACACACCCACACACCACTGACCAGAATAAAAACACTGCAGACCTTTAAGGTGCACAGTCAAATTGCTGCGGTGACAGGAAGTCTTTGTTTCGGGCAGGCTCTGAGAAACTGGCAGGCACACAGCTGTCTGAACACACCTGTCATGACATTTCAAAAAGTCAAACAATAATAAATCACTAGAGGATCAAAAATATGACTTAAACAACAGTCTGATGTAAAATGATCTATTAGGCCTTTGCAAATGCTTCTATGTACTGCATGACTTTGTTTTAGGACTTCCTATGGTGACAATGGTTGGTTGTGATGAGAACACTTTATATATTAATTTGGTTCACTTTCACATATTTAAGGTATACATGATACAAATTAGCAGTAGCTGTCAGTTAAATCAACTACATGAAAGTTACAGGGTGTAAAAATATCATCAAATTTTCATGTAAGAACTATGTGAAGAACCAGTTTTAATCTTGTGAATGATCCCCACAGCATTAAAAACAATTCTATTTTAACCCTTTAATTACCTCTTATAATAATAATACTAAATAAATAAAAAAACAATTAACACAAAGGAACATTTCTCATATGCTTTACCTGCAGCTGGGTAGTGTCAGATTTACCTTGACGGACATAGTGAGAGAATAGCTGACAAAATGTGTCATTAAAAGAATGAATGAATAAATGTAAAAAAAATACATTAAAAAGTAATCTATCTACATATTCAAAGAATAACAAAAACAAGGTAAACTGGTAAAGGAAAGACAGCATCTGAACAGCGTCTGCTACCGTAATGTATATGCTGTTCCAACTTTTTTGAGATGTGTTGCTACCATCAAGTTCAAAATGGGCTAACATTCTCCATGAATGCCTCAGCTTCCACATCTGATATCTTGTTTATGTTGGTAATGAAATATGGGTTTGCGAGATTTACAAATCATTGCGTTCCATTTTTATTTACATTTTACAGTGTCCCAACTTTTTTGGAAACAGGGTCGTACTTATGTAATCCTACCCCTGTTATTGCTAAATAGCACAATCAATATATTCTAAAAACAAATAAATAATTGCAAAATTTACTATAGACACTAATCTATTCATACAGTATATGAATGTTCCCCACATAGATTTTTTTATATACAAAAATTACCATACAAATACAAACAGGTGGATTTCCTGTTGTGTTGAGGTCATAAGACCATTTATATATTTTGTCTGTCTGGGTGTGATATAAATGTGTGCCAAATTTCTTATGTCTATGTGACAGTTGCCCCACAGGCCATTTAACCACGCCCACCCATGTGACCTTTAACAAAAAAAATGTTATGCATGTGTGCAAAGTTTCATGAGCATATGGATGCATGTAGCTTTTCAAATTTGAGAGGGTTGCAGCTGAAAGAATAAGCTATTGAAATACAAATAGATATATAGGCTAATGTTTCCAATATGCATGTAATACTCATACATACACATATACATATACTGTACTACACGATTCATCAATTCAGTAAAACTATATACATAAATTCCTATTGCACTCACTGAAAGCACAGCATCATAGTAATTTAACTTGTTTTCAACAATTTATTCACATATATTAACTATAAATGACAGTGCTTGATGGTTGTAAATATTATACGGTTATTAATAAACCCCACAGCTGAAGAATGCTGTCTGCATATTTAGTTTTAATAATAGTCATCATGTTTTTTTTAACATATCTCCATGTCTTAGTTAAAGTTAGGAATATCTTATTAGTTCTATACAGATGACTTTCAATTGCAAATCTAGACAAATAGTCAAGAAAATGAGTAAATATGAACAAAACAATCAAGAAAATTTACAAAAAAATAAACAGAATACTCAGGGAAATCAACAAAAATTAAATACAAACAAGCAAGAAGGAAAACAAAATGAACAAACTATTTAAGAAATGAATCAAATAACCAGGAAAAAGAGGAAAGGCAAACAAAATAGTAAAGTAAAAAGTAAAAGTGAGTAAAATTGAACAAAATGATCAAGAAAGTGAACAAACATAATCAAGAAAACAGTAAAATAAACACAATGACCAGAATAATCAACAAATGAGCTAAATTTACCATGTAATCAAGAAAAGTGATCAAAAATGAAGAAAATAAGCAACAAATTTTACAAAAAAATAAAATAATAAAATAAAATGAAAAAACAGCCAATGAAATCAACAAAACTGCATACAAAATATACAAAAAACAAGAAAATGAGCAATATAATTGAGAAAATGAAGAAAAATATTAAACAATGAGCAGAAAATACCTCAGCTACATTATTTACATTAAGCTTTTTTTTTGTTGTTTGTTCGAGGTTTTAAGCAGTTTTTTCAACTTGATAGTTTTTAAAAACTTTTACCGGAATCATTACATAGAGCTACAATGTCATTTCTTTTATTCTCAATTTCTATATTCCATGCAATTTAATAATCATGTCATGTTTTTCTGACAGTGAAATTCATGCTTCGCTGCCCTACTACTCCAAGCATCATTATTGTCAGCAAGGGTGTAGATTTGGATTGGAGGACATTTTTAGCCTAGGGTTTGGATTCCTGGAAATGTACATCCAGCATTTCACTTTCTGTGTTCCAGTGAATTTTTGAGTGAATTTGAATTGAACTGAATTGAAAGAACTTCATTTATGCCTTTTGGGGGAATTCAGTAAGACAAGCTCACAGAAAACAAAAATTAGTCAGATATCTTCAGTCTGCCATCAGGTACAGTGTTGAACACTGTCATGACGGGGGGGATGAAGGATATTCTTTAATGTTCAGCCTGGCGGTGAAGTGATGTTAGTCGCCCTGTGCAGCTGCTCCTCTGTTTTGACAGAACAGGGTGAAAAGATGGTCTGAGTAGTCCATGGCGTCCTCCAACTTCTTCTGTGTGCACCTGTCCACCACAGCCCCTAGTGAATCCAGCCTCCAACTACCAAAAGATTTTTTAAAAGGGTGTTCAGCCATTTTAGATCTTTCTATCTGATACTGACTCCCTGGCAGACTGCAGCATAAGAGAGTGCATTTGCAACCACTGACTGGTGAAACTGATGCAGCATCTTAAGGCACTTATGAAAAAATAGCCGACTGCTCCTTTCAATAGAGTGCATCCGTGTTCTGGGACCAGTCCATCTTGTCCAGATTTACAAGAAGATATTTGTATGTCGACACCACATTGATGTCCACCCCACCAGGGTTTACTAGCTGAAGAGGTGACTTAAACATTTGAAACATGAGCATCATGTATTTGATCTTGGAGGTATCCAGCAGAAGGCAGTTGTTGTGACTCCAGCTGTACTTGAGGTCCACTGGATGCAATATGAACAGGAAGGGAGCCAGAACAGTCCCCTGTGGAGCTCCATTACTATAGTTCCCCTGCCTGATGAATTGTGGCCTTCCTGTCAGGTACTGTAGTCTGTGATCCTGGGAAGTAAGAACGATGCGGACAATCTACATCAATTTGTGCCTTTTCTGAATACGGTATGTTCATATGTTCAAATAAGGAAAAAGATTGAACAAAAATGAAAGCTTAAAACACACAAAATAAACAAAATAAAATCTCAACATACAGTATATTGTTTATAAAAAAGACATTACCACCTTGCTAGCTGGTGTCCGCACACATTACAGAAATAGATCTACAGTAAATCACTTTTTATGCCGTGTAGCCAGATGTCAGGACTATGACAAAAAAGTGGATACGGAGTATTTCCAGTCAGTTCGATGTGTCATTAATGCCTGTAAAGTTAAACAGGAAACATACAAAAACTGCCAGGATGAGAAGGGTCCGTACCTGCTACACATAGTGTGACCGCAGTTGTTTCTTAGAATGACTGACCATAAATGAATCAGAGAATGACAGAGACTCAGAGCAGAGGTGGATTAGTACAACACTTGATAGTGAACATAAGGATATATAATCCGGAATTCATTTAATGCTCAAAGATACACTGAAATTAAGTATTTTCAGGGTCAATCGGTGCTCCTAACAACTTCAGGACTTAAATTAGGAAGTTGGAGGATAAACAAAACAACAAAAAGGCAGAGAAAAGTTTCAGTGAAAGCTGCATTTTCACTTCTGTAGCAGAGCCATGCCTTTTAAGTTGTTATACCAGGGCTATTCCTGTCTGCATTATTCATTTGCAATTACTGGCATTCATTAGCACATTTTGAATTTTAAAATGGCTTTGACCATGAGAGTGTATTCTAACTGTGGTACAGCCTACTTGCATTCAAATCACAAGATGTACGTATCAAAGTTAACTTGGCCTTAATCAGATCCCTTCTGAGGTTATATTGATAAAAACCTGTTTTCTGCTGTAAAAAACACCACGTACAGGGAACATAAGATCAGATCTGTCTTCAGTTACTTACTGTATGTCTTCATTATCTTTCATCTGCTAAACATTGGATACATTTCTGTTACTTCTACAGAAAGATTTCAAGGATGATAGTTTCAGTTGCATAGGTGTGGTTTTACATGGAAAGTCCACAAATGGAATATTACAGGTTTGATAACTCACTCATCCTTACAGCCTTAGTTTCAGTTTGTCCAGTGTTTGGCTTTTGGTAGAAATTCTTTTTTAGCACCCAGGGCCATATATATGGGTGTGGAGCACTGAGTAATAACACAATAATTCCGTAGTGATCAGTTAAATGGGGCTAAAGGTTTGTCATAAAAAGATAAAACTACTGATGCACACCGTATAAAATGATCTCATTTTACTCATCACAAGCATCACACGACCATTTAACTTTTACTTTTTATTCCTTCGTTCCTATCAAGGAGATTAAATACAGTAATTAAAAAAACAGCATTTATGACTTTTTAAAATCAATTTCTCATTTTTTATTCTTTATACATTCTGGAAACAAGGGCATCAATGAAAAAGCTGTTACCTTCTTATTCAGCATTTATTAATCATATCTCAATGAAAAAGGCAATCAGAAATCCATAGCAAAAATATATTAGCAGTAATTTCTATCCAGCAAAATTTCACAAGTTCTCAGGCAAGCTCGTTATTAACCCTCCCATGCACTGTGTCCACCACACTACCCTACAAAAGCAAACTGACCAAGGTGACATTAAATTTATAGTAATTTCACAATTATGGCAAAAAGGAATGCAACATGTAAAATGTGAGTGAGTATTTTGTCTTGAAATGAAGAAATAATCAGGAAAACAGAGCAACATAGGAACTAAATGGTCAAAATAATAAGAAAAATGAATCCAGTCAAAGTGAACAAAGTCAGAAGAAAATGTACAAAATGATCAAAACTAAAGAAAGTCAGAAGACAAGCAATCAAGAAGTTGCTAAAAAATGAACAAAAC
The DNA here is from genome assembly GCA_029823295.1 of Pseudamia nigra. Classification (NCBI taxonomy): domain Eukaryota; kingdom Metazoa; phylum Chordata; class Actinopteri; order Kurtiformes; family Apogonidae; genus Pseudamia; species Pseudamia nigra. The sequence goes on from JAQQAE010001907.1 coordinate 22,262, forward strand.
TAAAGGAATACAAAATAATCAAGTGAATTAGATGCAAAAAAAGAAGAAAAAATAAACCAAGAAAATGGTTTAAAAATGAACAAAAATGGAAAAAAACAAACCTTTCAAGTAATTGAGTTACTGCACTTTGCCTTTGTACAGTAGATCAGTATATTTATTTACACCAATTAAAACTAGGATTTTTACAGTAGCAAGCACTATTTGGCCTTGTATAATACAACCAATACTGCACAAATTGTGTGGTTGATTCATAATTTTGTTTTTGAACATTATCAAATAGTAACTGCAGTATAATTATGATTGTACTGTATTTAAATGATTCGAGCTCCCCCTTTAATCCAGAAACATGATGAAATTGTTATTCAGTGCCCGAGTTTTAAAGATGGAAGTAAAAAACTGCCCTGCTGCTGCAAAACTGAAGCTTTTGAGAAAAGTGATAATAAGTGACTCATGTTTTTTGGCCTTATCTCTTATTATCTCAACATAGTCAGCAAGCGGTAAAATGTGGGCGGCTACTGTGACAGTAATGACACAAGGTGACATTAGCATTGATCTTCCATGTAGGGTTTGGGTCAAAACAGAGCATTAGTGTGTAATATTTTTTTTAAATTTGTTTAATATTCATTTAATATTATAGATATGTTGTGAAATACAGGTAACTAAAGACTTTATTTTACCAAAAGGCGTGTTTGAGGAACATTTAGACGTGAACAAAGATAATGAAAATGAAAGTAAAAATTGCAGTTGCATTGGGATACACACCTGAGTGAGAGTCATTTTTGTGCACAGTGATGATGTCCACTTTCAAAATAACATAGAAAATTCCTTTAAAAAATGACCAGAGACAACAGTCATATTTTTTCCCACTTTGTCAATGAAAACCAGTGGGAATTAACGAAGAAAAATAAAAAAGTGAGCAAAAAATCAACCATAAAATGAAATCAAATTAACAAAATGAATAAGCACAAATGAATAAAGTGAGCAACATAATGAACACAAAATGAACCAAATAATTAACAAAAATAGTGAAGTGAAACAAGATAATTAACACAAGCAAAAAATGCTGAACGTAAGCAACAAAATAAGCAGGTAAAATAACAAATATGAACAAAAGAACCAACAAACTAGTGCAAAAAAAAAGAAAGAGCAAAAATGATCAAGTAAATTGACAAATATGAGCAAAACATGCAACAAAATTAACAAGAATGATCAAAATAACAAAAGCAAACAAACAGAATTGAACAACATACTGAAGTAAATGAATGAAATAATAAAGTAAAAACAGAATGAGCATTAAATTAAGAAAAATAATCAAGTAAGTGAATAGGAATTTTAAAAAAGCAACAAAATGAACATTAATGAACAAACTACAAAATGAGGAAAAAATTAACAAATGAATTAAGTAGATGAACAAAATTTAACAAAATGAACTACTAAACATGGGGGAAAACAAATAAATTAAGTAAATGAATAAACAACTCACAATATTGTCCAAGAAAATGAACAAAATAAGCAAAAAAGAGCAAC
>JAQQAE010001908.1:0-23785 GCA_029823295.1 Pseudamia nigra
TCTATCTATCTATCTATCTATCTATCTATCTATCTATCTATCTATCTATCTATCTATCTATCTATCTATCTATATGTGCCTTCATTGTTGTCATTGTCTCCTTCTCCCCTATCCCACTGTCTCTCACCTTCATTTCTATTTCCCTCTGCCAGACTGCCTCGCTACAGATCCATCCATGTCTGTGCATCCATGTGTGCCATAACCAGTCTCTTATGTATGTCTTGTCTATGTCTGTCTGTCTTGTCTCCCTGTCGGCATGTTCACAACATCTCCTCTCAGCCATGTTCTGTTCGTCTTTTATTTGTACATTTGCCCCCACTGAGTCAATGAGAAAGTCCTGTACTTTTCAGGTTTACCTTGATTGTTCACAGCTCTGCAGCCCAGCCTTTTTGGTTCTGAGTTTTGGCCCACAGGGGTGTGGTGAACTCATTGTCCCTAAACAGTAATTCTCTCCCTTCTTCTCTCCTTTGTGCTCTATTTATCTGGTTGATCCCTACTGATGCTTCAATCTTTCTTCTGTATGTATCTTTTCTCCCTTAATCTGTATCTTTTAACATTAATTTAGTCTTTATTCCTTCTCTTCCTCCTCCTTCTTCTTCAGCTAGCCCATGGGCCTCTGCCCTTCCCTGCGGCACATGCACTGATTTCATATTTCTCAAACACGCAATAAAACTCAGAGCTAGAAAGAGAAACAGAGCTGACAGAAAGGAGAAAAAGTGGGAGGTGGGAGAGGTAAAAGACACATTGAGATAGTTTGAATGTTAGATGTGCAAGGAAGGAGCACTGAACAACTATTATGCAAACAGAAATCAGTTGAACGTTAGTTACCTTGGAAGCAATTTGGGATACTCTCACTCAACCGGTTCATTTAGTATAATCACACTAACCACCTGAAGAACTAGTGAATAAAGGCATGTGCACGCATTCTCACACACATTAGTTTCTTTTTTCTTTCTCCTTTTTAGGGAAACTTTTGTCTGACTTTTGAATGCCCAGTAGACATTAGTGCACTCTGGGACAGGAAATCTCCATGGGTGTGTTTGCCTGATGTATCCCTGCACTGTAGTTGGTACATAGATACAGTGAAAACGATGAGATGGGGTATGAGGTCAATTGCATGCGTGCACGACATGTACGGTGTGCGAGAGCTTATAGGAGTGAAGGATAGGGAGTGCCTCCGTAACTAGATCCAGCTCCAGCTGTAGACAACACCCAACAACACAACCAGTTTCAGCGCCTTCTCTCCCCCAGGGTCATCAGCATCTGTGTGTGTGTTTGCTTGCGTGTAAGTGGGTGTGAGTTATAACTTTAATGTATAGAACATTTGGGAGTTGGAAGCGCATCATTAATGTGATTGTGAGCTTAAGTCAGTTATTAGGCATGTACATGTCTCTGAGGTAGATGGAACACACAAGAGCTGTGTGATCTAAGCCAGGTGTGTGAACAATGTGTGTGTGTGCGCGCATAGACCTGTCTGTGTTTGCACCTTTGACTACAAACACACAGATTTCTCCTTTAATCTGTAAGTGAAATAAGTTAAACTCTTTCTCTCTCTCGTTCTCCATCTTTCGCCCTGCATGCTCCCATGGGGGTAATTTTAAGGTGTGTGTGATTTGGGTAAACACAGCACTTTCTGTCCCAAAAACACACAATAGAGCCATACCTGGCAGAACAATGTGCTGTGGAGGTGCCGTTGTATCACCTGACACACACACACACACACACACACACACACACACACATACAGTTAGTGGTGTTCTGTTTCAGGGCAAAGCTTGGGTTGTTTGTTACACGCATGCATGTACACGCATGTATTATTAGTCATTCATCCACTGAGAATGTCTCACACAACCTCAAATCAGGAACAAGAAGACAAACTTACTGTGATATACACTGTGATTGTGCTGCTTTTTTCTTTTGTACTTCCTGAATCAACAGGTGAACACTTGTTCCACTTTTAAGATTCAAAATAACTACCTTCTCCTTTACACTAAGACCTGAAACTTGTTCAGCAGTACAAGTTAATGCAGCGCCACCTGCATTAAACTCCAGTTCAACTCTGCTCTATTCATGAAGTGTCTGAAACATGATATACACAACACTTTAACTGCCCTTAACTCACTGTATTGACTGTTGTCATAGTAGCTGTAGACGAACATGATGTAACCTGCAAAATGCATGTTTCTTATTTAAGACAAAATGGCAACTGTTCACAAGTAGCACAAAAACGATCAGTCCTTCTGCTGTACACATATGACATATGTTAAATGATGAGTTATGTACCATGTTTCTTTGCATGTTTCAAGGACAGCTTTGTCACCATATTCCTTGAACAAGTCAAAGAGGTACACGCTGTGCATTTTGGCAGATTCAATGGCCATAATAGTAAGCACTGAATAAAACACTTCCTGAAGCATAAAGAAACTACTTTATAAGCAGCGCTTCAGTGAAAATGTCTGTCACATTCCAAAAAGGGAAATTGCATGTGTTACACACTGGGCCTTCACTCGTGCAGTATATTCAATAGGGGGAAACACATCAAGCTTGACTCTGAATGTATGCACCTGCGCCGGATAGGCACAGTTACACTCTCCTCATTCCAAACTGAAGACGTTTCAGGGTGCTCTTAGTTTCGGGTTACATCATCTTTGCAATAGGTTTTATAATATGCTTTTGTTTGTTTGGGAGGAAACGCACCAAACAGAACAGTGCTATACTGAACTTTGGTACTATTTCTGCACCAACGGAAATGGTTAGGTACTACTGAGTATGAAAACATTTCAATACCTAAGGACTAATTCTCAGCCGTATCAGTGCATGAAGCACGTGTGCACTTCTTTACTGTATAACCCTCAAAGACCTACACCAGCTGTGAGTAAAAATGTTCCTTTTGAACCACTTCTCCTATCGACATGCTGTAGAAAGTCAGGTGAAGTGGTCATACTTAGCTTTTCAGGGTTTTTGGAAAGTCAGTGGATCTTTAGTGAATGTGATTTATCAGGAAAACCCATGTTGTCATTTCCACTGAGCCAATAAACAATAGGAACTTACTACTTAGCTTTAGCAAAAATAGATGTCAAAGAGGATATACTGTATGTTTCTAAATTACATATATAAAAAAGGTTATGTCTGGGTTTGTAGTTAAAAGCAAGCCATTTTTACTGTTATTCTTTTGTAAAATTCTGTTAAATACATCCTTACATTCCATTAGGAATATGTGAAATTGGTACTTGTGTTTATTTTTACTTACGATACTAGCTATTAAAATATAAAGCAAATACTGGAGAGTCAGACACAAAAGTTAGTGACTATATGTTAAGAGAAGGCTTTAAGCTCTGGTGAATATAGGTTTTACTTTTCCTTGTAAAGCTAATTGTAATGAAAAAATTTCAGATTGCTAAAGTACAAAACTAAATTCCTGAAACCCATAACATCAAATGTCTTCATTTTTATGTGATGAAACTGCTTTAAATGTATAACAGGACCTGGAAATGAAGCATTTGTGCCCTAATGTGAATTTATTTTTGTTAAAATAATAACTAGAAAACTGTGTTTATGGAACCATTACTGAAGTTAAAGTAGCAGTGGATAGCTAAAGTTATAATAGTTAATGTTGCTGACTTGCAGGAGAAATAACAGGTCAAAGCTCACAGTTCAGCAGGTAACCAGTTTCTTGCAGTCAACAGTTAATGCTTCATTTTTTACTTAAAAATTTGGTGTAAAGAAGGGAGGAGTCACATGGTCTGATTAATAGTGTATCAGATCTTTCCTGCTCCAGACTGTTGTTATTGTATAAGCCTTTAAGAATCCACCGCTGTTGGTAGTCGCAGCCTATGAGAAAATTCAGTGACATAGATGCGCTGATACCCGACATGAGTCTGTTTCTACATGATTCATCAATACTCTCTCTTATGAAAGGCACTGAAGGAGATTTTAAAAGAACATAATGTGTCAGTAAGATGTTTTGCCACATGTGATGACTGGTTTGACTTAAGAATTTTTCTGGAGGGATCTTTTTGCAGTTTAACATTGCACATGGCATACATGTGAGCCATGTCAAAGAGACAAAAATGACTCATCAGCCTCCAGGGAAAGTAGTGGCAGAGGAACAGAGAGAGTAGGGGGCTTGGAACAGGGAAGGAGGGAACGGAGTGCAACAAGAAAAGGAAGAATAGGAGGGAGAGGCCTGTGGATGTGTAGTAATTTGTTTCACTGCTTCACAAACACAAAACAGGACCCCAACTACAGTACTATTTAAGTGTAAGGGGGATTGAGTGTGCACATGTACTTTACATGTGTGTTAACATTTGGTTGTGTTTTTGGCCTTGGAAGGGGAGGCGAAGGTAGTTTTATGAGTTTGTATGCAACACGTGTGTGAGCATTAGTTGATGTGTTGGCGGGCTGGTGGGGGGGGGTGTTTGGGAGTGTGTTTGTAGTGGATGTAGTAAGAAGAGGAAGTGGCAAACTGATAGATGGGAACAGAATGTTCTATAGAGTGGTAAAAAGAGAGAGAGAGAGCCATTAGTTGGGTTGTGTCTCTCTCTCCTTATCTCATACATGCTGAGAAGCACACAGAGGGATTTCCTTCTACCACCACAATACAGTGACATAAAGAATGTATATGTGACATGAAGGTTTCTTTATTTGCATGTCAATTTGTAAATTTGCTTTGTAAAAGCTTCAGTACAGGCTTTGGAAATAAATAAGAAAATATCTTGAGAAATCGAATATATGCAAAAGTATATTCAACACTACTGTCAAAAAGACATGATAAAAAGGGACATAGTCTGACACTACATTGATCACAAATCATGAATTATTGGTTTCTAACAAGTAATTTCAGACATTCCTAAAGTATGGGTAAAAATTTTGGAGGGTGGATAAGGGGTGTAATATTGGCCAATCAATATCGGGCTTATCAATTCTGTAAACTGTTGTTATTCTATCAGCCTTTAAAAATCCACTATTGGTTAACCTTTGTCTTGCAACACAAACATCTGTCATTCATCACAATGTTCACAAGAAGATAAAATTCCCTTAAAAAACAAAAGGAGGCAACTGTGTATTTTGTCACAACATGGAATGTAACAACAGAGATGAAAGAATATATGAAAAGCTATGTACTGTAGTCTTTGTAGTGCATCAGTAACACACACACTGACTGCAACTTGTAGTGTAGGTTTAATATATTACTATATATCATTTGGCTCCAGTGTATCAGTAATAGTGTGCAATGTTATGTAATGTGTGTAATAACATGACTGCATGGCATGGTCACACTGTTTTTCCTCTGGTGGCAGGTGATCGTGCATGTGCATGTACTGTTCTGCTATTGTGTTACCTACACCTAATGTGTCTCCATTAAATGTGGCTGTTGGATGCAGTTATACTGTTCTTTGGTTTCAGGGATGAAGAGCAGCTCTATCTCCATTTGACAGGTAGACTCATACCTCTTGGGGCAACCAGGAGGGTGTTTATCAGCCTGGCTTAATGGTCAAGTGACGCTTAAAGTCAAGTCTGTACATCAGTGAGGCAGTTCTCGGTTTTGCATTGGTTGATAATTAAATAATCTGTCTGTTTAGGACCAGATGACAGTGTATGTTTCTATGAAGTGTTGTTTTGTCAACTATTTTACTTTCAGTATTTGTGTGATTTGGTTAGTCCTGATTTGCTTTGCAAATGTTCTCTGTTCCATAGGGTTCATTGTGTTAGTGTGGGTTAGTGGTGTGTTCATGTTCAGGTCTTTTAGTGCATATTCGTGTTTGTGGAGCTCTAGAGCATTGACACAAAACCAGTTGGATGAGGAGAATAATGTCCTTGCATGGATTTGAGTAGTCCTCAAGCACATTTCCTCATTTACATGTACTTGTGTAATATTTTCCAAAGAATGTACTTCTGAGAGTAGTTCTCAGTTACATTTATGGTGGGAATAATGCACTGTTATTCAGTTACATTTGACCACAGCTTAATGGGTAGGAGTTTGAATAAATACTGAAAAATATGTATGTTTGTATAATCTATATACATATATGTAGGATCCAAGGAATGAGTACAAAATTAACAACATAATTAAGTAAATTAACAAAAAAGGAACAAAATAAACACAAATCAACAAAAAAATCAGCAAAATGAACAAAATACATAGCGAAATGAGTAAAAGTAAAGAAAAAATAAAAATGTACAACATAAACAGTGAAATTGAAAAAAATCAGCAATTTCACAATGAAATGAGCAAAAAATAACAAAACAATCAAGCAAATTGACAAAAAATGATCATAATAACCAGTAAAAATGAACCACAACCAATAAAATGCACAATAGCAATGACCAAATATGATCAAAATACATGTAGTCAAGTAAATTAATAAAAATGTACAGTGTTACCAACAAAATTGAAAAAAAAATCAACAAATGAACAAAATGAAAACAACAACAAAACAATCAAGTAAATTGACAAATATGATCAAAAAAAGCAACAAAACAAAATCCTCATTAAGTTACTCAGTACTTGAGTAATTTTTTTAAGACAAATGTGTTTACTCTTACTCCAGTACTCATTTTACTTCTACTTGAGTCATTATGAAGTAACAATACTTTTAGTTCAGTACTCTTTTTGTTTACCTGCCACTGGAACACCTACACACTAACACAGACACACACAACATCATGTTCTAACAAATGAAACATAATCTGATGTTCTGCTCCACTTTTTCCCTGCTGTGTGACATCTCTTCAGTAGAAATTCAAAACATGTGTCTGGACCATCATCTTGCATCCAATCTGAGTTCCACCTCATTTCCAAAGAATCACGTGCTACAAAAGTGCTCTGATTAGGAAACTGATTTCTAGAGAAGTCCTGACAAAGAGACACTCAAACATAGGCGGCGAGAATCAATTCCTGCTTATTAAACTCTGAAAGCTGTTTCATTTTGAATTACAGCGAATGTTTATCTGGGACATTATGGTGATTGAGAAATATTCATACGCGAAACAGAAGGTGAGAGAAGGAAATGGTTTTGGTTGTGCATTTCTTCCTGCATGGCCTGTATTCTAAGCATGAAGGCAAATATTCATACGGTGCATGTGGTTTATGTTTGATCCACGTGTGTGCACCTATGTGTACGTACATGCAAATGTGTGCATTTATTATATGTGTGTGTGAAACAAAGGCGTTTCCCAGTGCTGCTTGCTTCCAGAAAATTTACAGTGTGATGGAAAAACTTCAGACATGATCATGCCGCGTTCCCTTAAGGCCTCACTCTCTGATACAATCTCACTTGGCAAAGGTAGTGATCCCTCAGTGGAAACTTGTTTAGCAATAAGCAAGTTCTAAAAGACAATGAGAATATTATTAAAGAGCAAAATCCTAGGATCCCCTTTGTGGTCTGCTTGAATGCACATTTTAATTTTAATCTTTTCAATTTAGACTTTTTCTTTAGACGGTGCAGATGTCCCATAGTTACTGCCCAAGATGAACCAATATCAGGATGCTGCTAAAACCAGCTGAGCAAAGAATGATCAAGTCGGAGTACAGTGTACTTATTCAGCTTCTCACATGCAGCAGAGGAATCTCACAGCACTGCCTCAAACACACACATACACATATGGATTACACATGAAATGGCAAAGACTTGCTCTTTGAATTTTCTCATTAGTACAGCGTTGCAATTCCTGCACTGAGGTCAAGGTGTCAAATAATGGTAAAGCAGTTCAGACATGATTGATACGTCTGTCATCCAGTTGTGGCTGAAGTGGTAACATCAGGGACCAATCAGGGTGCGGCTCTGAGTTTATGTGTCAGATTGTGATTCATGTTCACTGTGTTGAACCTAACATTTCAGACAGTTATAACAGCTTAAGTGATAAAAGGTGGCTTATGTCATAGAGTGGCTGCACTAATCAATGCCAGTCATAATCGCTTTGTGAGGTCCTCCTTATCATAATACATCTGCTTAGTATTACAAGTTAGGATTATCCCTTATTTACTTCCACAAAATTATAGACATAGTGTTCTGTCATGTGCTTGATCTCCCTTTAAAAGATTAGCATTTTATTAGATGCTGTGTTTTTTTTTTCCTAACCTCTGTCTCTCTTTGTGCTTCAGATGACGGGGCAGCTCCTGAAGAAGATGTAGATATAGATATAGAAGTAGAAGTTACAGATGCTGCAGAGGTGAGGAGTGCTAGTGACATTCTATATAAAAATATGGTCTATTTATGTCAGCATTGGCCTAAAATTTCTGAAAATGACATCGGAGTGAGTGAATAGTTGGTATAAATCAAGTTAAAGAGTGATAATTATTTTAGAAGAACAATTAGAGACACTGCAATCAATAGCAATTCCAGTGTATACACTGACATTTACACGACAGGTCCGCTGCCATTTCTTGCCTTCTTAATCTGCTTTAGACTGTCAGCTGTCTTGACCAGAGGACAGATGGATATAAAGTCAATAGCCCTATTAGTGCTACTACAACTACTGTTCAAATACATATTATGGTAAACAATACTCACTTATGTGAAAAGACTGTCTGTCTGTTATTATTTTATGAAATGAAAGTCAGTCAGTCCGAAAAAACTCGAGCACTTTAATGTATTCACAAGTGCAGTCCCCAAAACCATCAAACATTGTGATGAAACTGGCTCTCATGAGGACTTTTCCCAGTTTCTAAGGCTTATAGTTCTAATGAACCTATCCTCTACAGTAGTGGAAACTGTTGGCTTTCCCTTCCTGGGACAGTCCTCATGTCCACTACATTTTCTCTTTACTTAACTGTTTCTTGTCATAATGTGGATTTGTACAGTAGTTGTAGAGGCACTAATAGGACTATTGACTCTGCAACCACCCTTCCTCTGCATAAGATATAATGGTCTAAGGCACATTAAGAAAGCAAGAAAAGGCGCACTTGAATTCTTGACAATACATAAATGTGATTTGAAGAACATTCTGGGTGACTACTTCGTGAATCTTTTTCTTCTGATTAAAAATATGAACACTGAAGCAGTAGTATTTATGAACTTTTTAAAGTAAATAAAAGAGATGAAAATCATATTTTGAATGCAGGAAGATGAAGCTGGAGAACAAGATGCCTCTGATACAGAAGCAGGTGCAGACACTGGAGATACAGATGGTGCAGATGCAGAAGTCACCGATGAAGATGCAGACACCGATGACGTAGATGCAGACACTGCTGATGCAGGTGCAGACACCACTGATGCAGATGCTGGAGATGAAGAAGTCACTGAAGGAGATGGGGATGCAGATACAGATGCTATTGAAGGAGATGCTGAAGATACAGAAACCACAGATGAAGATGCAGAAACCACCGATGGAGATACGGAAGCCGCTGATGGAGATGCGGAAGCCACCGATGGAGATACGGAAGCCGCTGATGGAGATGCGGAAGCCACCGATGGAGATACGGAAGCCACCGATGGAGATGCGGAAGCCACCGATGGAGATGCGGAAGCTACCGATGGAGATGCGGAAGCCACCGATGGAGATGCGGAAGCCACCGATGGAGATACAGAAACCACAGATGAAGATGCAGAAACCACCGATGGAGATACGGAAGCCACCGATGGAGATGCGGAAGCCACAGGTGGAGATGTGGAAGCCACCGATGGAGATGCAGAAGCTACCGATGGAGATGCGGAAACCACCGATGGAGATGCGGAAGCCACCGATGGAGATGGGGAAGCCACCGATGGAGATGGGGAAGCCACTGATGGAGATGCGGAAACCACTGATGGAGATGGGGAAGCCACTGATGGAGATGCGGAAACCACTGATGGAGATGGGGAAGCCACTGATGGAGATGCAGACACAGGAGCTACAGACGCAGGTACTGGAGATGCAGATGGTCAAGATGCAGATACAGAGGCTAGTGATGCAGACGCAGCTGGGGGAGATGCAGACAATACTGAAGGAGATACAGAAACAGATGATGGAAATGCAGCTGTCTCTGATGGAGACTCAGACACAGCTGATGCAGACACAGATGCAGCTGGTGGAGATGCAGGAGCTGTAGAAAATGCTGGAGCCACAGAAGCCCCTGCAGCTGGAAGTGCAAATGAAGAGCCCTCTACAAAAGCGCCAGGTGAGCAGTATTCTAAAAAAAGGTTTAACCACATACAAGCAAATGCTGTAAAGTGCCACATGTTTCACTTTTTACATTGATCCCAAGTTAGTATAACACTCAGGAGTAATCAGTGATGGAGAACAACAGTAGAGTAGGTATGTACAGTACATTAAGTCAACATATGCTCAGTCTAAACTGCAAAATCAATATTACTTTATGCTACACAGCTGATCTGCCCCTTGAGAACATACTAATGACTTTTCCCTATAGGATCATTTAAATGACTAACAAACACATACAGCACTCTAATATTTGTTCTGTCTGTGTTGTCCCTTGTCCAGCTCCAGTAGCTGACCCAGCAGGCGATGCTGCAGACACTGAGGAGACACAAGACAGTGCAGTGGACACACCTGCAGCAACCCCCAGTGCACCAGCAGCTGAAGAAAAGGTTAGAAGCAGTCCTAAAAAGCTTTATTAAATGAACTGTCTAAATAAACTTCTAAGGTTTTTTTAATATAATTTTGATTCAGGAGCTCCATGTTTACGTAATCTGAATATTGCTATTACCCAGTGAGCGCTATCATTAGAAGTTAACATGATATTTGTACATGTTCATCTAGAAAGTACCTGAACCAGATGATACAATCCAAGCAGTTGAGGAAGAAATAACACAAATTAAAACCCAAGGATCCTTTGCAGGTAAGAATCCAGACATTTGTGCTCTACATTCACACATGCAGAGAATAAAACATTAATTAATGATCAGCCTTGTTACTTAGGTCCCTGTGCTGCTAATGAAGGGTTAATCATGTCATTTCTGTATCTTTCTATGTCACATGTTCTAGTGGTTACTTCTGTCAGTATACATCAGGGGTCTGCAACCTGTGGCCCCAGGGCTACATGTGGCTTTTTAGCCCCTCCCCAGTGGCTCCTGTGGCTTTGTCCAGTGATGGAAGTAATAATAAATCAAGATTGACAAAATACATAGTAAATCAGCAAGAAGAAATATATGAACTTCATAATGAATTATATAAAATTCCCACAAATTAACAATATAATTAAGTGAATGACTAAAACCAAAATGAACAAAAATAATCAAATAATGAACATGATTAGGACAAAACCAAACAAAATCATCCAGAGCACAAACAAAATAATAAACTTAGAAAATGCACAAAAATGACTATCAACTTGATGAAAATGAATAAAAAAATTAACAGAATAGTCAAGTAAATTAACAAAAAAATGAACAATAAGCAAAATATTCCACAAAATGTCCAAACATTAATGAAAATCATTTTAAAAGTGAATTAAATGTTGAACAAAATGAAACAATGATGAACAAAAATGAACTAATCAGCGAAGTTAGCAAAAATGCTCAAAATAATCAATAAAATGAATTAATGATGTACAAAATAATCCTTTAAATCAACAACACATGAAACTGACCATCCAAATGGACAGGTTAATAAATGAAATTGACACAAATGATCAAAATGATGAACAAATATGAATAAAGTAATAATATCTTTTTTATGTGGTTCATCAAGGGTTCCAATATTTTTGGTGGCTCTCAACACATTATTTTTACTTTCTGTCTATGAATGGCTCTTTAGATGGTAAAGGTTGGTGACCCCTGGTATGTATGCATATTAAAGTACAATATTTTTACTTGACGAGCTTGTTGTTTGTAAATAGATTGTCGTAAATAATAGATTGTTGGAAATAATAAGGTCACACAGCTGCAAAAAATCTCCCGGACAGCAATGTGTTTAGTACTCACTACCCTCCCATCCTTACCCCTCTTTCACAAATCACCCCGGATACGACACGAGATGAACTGCTCTGATGTGTGTTACCATGGCAACTTGCTGTGGTGTTTTGCTATCACTTGGACATGCTGGCAAGGGCAGTATCTGTAGACTTGAAGGGCTTATACAGCACACATACGCATCCAAGGACAATGCATGACGTTATCATACTCACACATTACCAACGCCTTCTGTAAAATGCTCTGTATATGAATATCATGATGCAACTGTATGCTAACTGTCTGCGAAGAGGTTTTTTCTAATATCTCCGAAGCCGTGCTCCCCCCAGGAGCTCTGTCTATGAATGTGGCTCTTTATTCTCTTACCTATTGTCATCTTCCCCCACTTCCCCCCCTGCTCAAGGGTGGTGTGAACTCAGTTTGCTGTCGCCTCTACACCTCAGTGGTAGGAATGTGAATTTCCCATCGGGGATCAATACAGTTTGATTGATTGAATAGATTGTTGTAAATAAAGCAGAGGGGATGAAGAAGAAGTTGAACATGACCTCACCACTGTGACATGAATATGCTTTACACAGAAGTCAGCTTATGTCAATACTGACCGAGTTTGCATGGACCCTAATTCTCCCCTCACATCCAGACTAACAACCCAGTCAGAGTCAAAAGGCCTCAGGTGACCACCTTAGTCTGAACTGGACTGATCAGGGCTTTTCAATCACAATAAGAGGGCTGGTGTAAACCTTTGATAATGCCATCAGTAGGACAATATGAGCGACGTAAACACTTGATCTGGTCATTTCTCTCTCTCTCTACGTGTGCTTTACCTACACTGAGTAACATTAAGTCACTTGACAAACTAAACAAAACTACTGTAGTCTATGGCTGTGGTTGCCATGGTAACTACAGTATTGCTTGCTGATTCCCAGTAGAAATGAGTGGAATTTTTGCAGTTTTACACAATCTTTTTGTGATTGTTGCATAAATTGCATAACCGTGCAATAATGGCACACTATTCTCAGAATTTAGACACAGCAGAGTTATGTCGTACTCAAGTACATTACTCCTTTACACAAACAGTGCTTGAGTAGTTTTTTTTAATAAAACATACTTCTGAGATTAGCTGTTTTGCAGACTACTTTTTCTCTTACTCAGTTACTTTTGTGATGGAAAAATGTCCTTCTACTCTGTTACAATGAGTAGGAGTAAAAACAGAAAAGTCCGTTACATTTAAAAAATGAACAAAACAATCACGTAAATTACAATGAATAAACTGAACAACAGAATGATCAGAAATTTACAAAATAGATCACTTAACTTAACAAAATAAACAAAAGAACAAAAGCTTAACAAACTCATAACATGAGCATAAAATGAACCAAAAAATTCAAGAAAATCAAAAAAACTGACCAAAACAGCCAATTAAAGCTAACAAGCACAATTTAATAAAATAGGCAGCACAATAAGAAAAATGAAGAAAATAATAAAGTAAATTAAATCAAAAATGAATAGAACAATTAAGAAATTGAGCAAAAAATGAACAAAATAGGCAACAAAATGAATGAAAATGATCAAAATAATCAGATATGTGAACAAAAATGAACAAAATAAACAACAAAATGAGTAAAAGTGAAGAATTTATGCAACAACAGCAGTAAAAAACAGTTATAATGTAAGTTAAAAAAATAAACAAAATAAGCAACAAAATTGAACAAACATCAACAAAATAGGCAACACAGTGATCAAAAACAATTAAGGAAGCAAACAAAAATGACCAAAATATCTGTTTAAACTCAATTCAAGTTACTCACTACTTAAGTAGGTTTTATATGATATTTTTTTTTCACTCCTACTCAAGTACTTATTTTTATTAGTGCTTCTACTTGAGTCATTAAAATTATAAAGTAACCTTTACTACTTGTGTGTACTCTACGCACCACTGCTGAGGAGATGCATTTTGAAAAACGAATATGTCTGCCTTTGCATTGCAGATCAGGTACACAATTACTTAGGACATGTATGTATAAAAGCTGCATTCTGAATAAAGCAATTGAACATGCAAACACACATCTCATCAGACCAGCATTCATGTAAACTGTGCATAGCTGTTTGAAAGGTTTCCATGTAGAAACTGTATATCTACAGCTCTGGATGAAAGAGAGTACTGATTAGGTAATCACCTGAGCCAAATCTTATTTAACGAGGAAAAGTCAGCAAATCAGGGTTTTTCCACCTAATTTTGGTCTCTGAACTCTTCCTAAGTTAAAACATTAGTCTTGCGTTGTTTAACAATGAAAATGAACTCGTTTTCTTTGCATTATTTGAGTCTGAAAACACTTCCATGTCATCCTCTGCAAATAAATGCTCTAAATGACAATATTTGTATTTGGAATTTGGAAGAAAAGTCTCAGATTTTAGAGAAAAAAAACAAAAAATACAAGAAAATATATCTGATTGTACCTATAAATAGTAAAATAAGAGAAACTGATAATTTTGCCATAGTCTCTTTATTTTTTCCAGAGTTCTGTGTTGATTTTCATGTCCAACAAATCTCCTATATCCAAATTATGTAACAATAATATGGGTGTACAGTATTTGTATTCACATAGTCACATCTTTTATCCAGGCTGATAATCATCTTTATGGACAAAAGATATTTCCCCACTGGTCTGACTAAAAATATCCGTTCACCCCTTCATATTATTTTTGGGATAGTCCTCAACAGGAAGCTGGCTATCACAATCGATAGAGGTTATTGTTCTGTTAGATATCTAATTGATTAACTGTTTTTTGCTGTAAACACAAAGTCATTTTTTTGTGCACTGTGTCTTGTCTCATGATTCATTTCTAAGCACCACTCCCTCTTCTTGGAGCAAATACATGGAAAACAGATGTGCTTTTCTACCAAAAAAAAACACAAATCACAGAGGAAGGTTATTAGGTGAGATTTTGGTCCACACATATTTTGTCTCCTATGTTGTACGTAGGTCGTATGGTTTCAATAAGGAAACCTCCCAAATGATCTCAGTTTGATTGCATCACTTAATTGAAATGAAAGCCTCTGTTTTTCAAGTGACTCAGTAGTATTGCATTTTGCACTCACGCTCTTTATTTTGTGACACTTTTCTTTGCTGCCAAATTTCAGCTACACCCCAAGCACTGCCGTTGTTTGTCTTCACCTGCTTATGCCCTCCATCACAAAAGCTTGATAGTAATTACATGTTTGGTTGCTGCTCAGCTCCACTCAAGGCAGCACTAACACTAGGAAATGGGGAAGCAGTCAAGTGTGGAGAAAATGATTGCCGCGGAAGGGTTTTTTTTTTCTTCTCTGTCAAAATTGGCAGGCTAACATTCTCTCAGGGTAGTGACAAGAGGAAAGGTCTCGACGAATTGCATTCGCGTGCAAAAAGATTAAAGGCAAAGACAGAAGAGTAGAGGAGGGAGGATCCGTTTAGAGGACAAGTGGACTGAGGAAAGGGAAAATTGACACAAGAACAAAAAAGAAAAGACATAAGAGGAGCTGCAAGGGCAAAGAGAGCTGTAAAGCAGGCGCTGAGGTTAATGTGAGTGTACTGCAAGATGGAAAATGAATGCAAAAATGGAAATAAAACCCAGATTTAAGTACTTGTATGATTTCTATCAGTAGCTTAAAGGTCACGCACTGTGAAAACATATCTTTATTGTTTTGTGAGGTTGTATAGTCTGTATTCTCCTCTAGAATCCTCATAGCCAAGCCATTTGTTGGCTCCAAGCCAGGAAAAACCAAGCTGTTTCAAATTGTTGTAACGTGACATAAAAAGAGTTGATTAGCCCCGCCCCCTTGAGGCACTTCCCAATGTCTCCAATCATTTTTTTTTCTTCAGAAAATTCACCCTGAAGAGTCATCATTCTGTGTTTGTAGTAGCATGGTGACATAATATGATCCCAGGTTACCTTGGGAATGATGTCATTCAGCCAGTCAGAGTATTTATTAAGTTTAGTTTTTTTTTATTGTCACATAGATACACAGATGTACACAAAATATGACCTCTGTATTTAGCCTATCTCAGAGGAACAGTGGGCAGCCAAGGTGCAGCACCCAGGGGGCTTTTGGGGGATAAAGGCCTTGTCCACAATGGTGGTGTTGAGATTGAGGACAGGTGGTAGCTTTCACTTTGCCCACCGAAATCTCCTACAGGTTCAAGGATTTGAACTGGACATAAGCTTGCTTCTCTAGCTTGCTCTAAGGCCACCACTGTCCCCCTTTCTGATGAACAATGGGTGGATGAATCACTTTAATTTGTCAACACCCTTGCAATATAAGCAGTAAAGATGTACTGTAGAAACTTTTAATGAATTTAAACTGGGAGAGTTTCTAATATGACTTCAATTCAATTTAATTCAGTTCTTTATTGTCATTGTCACAAAAACATAGTTATAAATAACAATGAAATATCGTTTAGAGCATCTCTAGTCTCGCCCTGCGATGAACTGGCGACTCATCCAGGGTGTACCCTGCCTTCGCTCAAGTCAGCTGGGATAGGCTCCAGCACCCCCCCCCCCGACCCTCACAAGGATTAAGGGGTAGAAAATGGATGGATGGCATCTCTAGTCTCACTGCCTGAGGGTAGAGGCTGTGGGCCAGTCTGGAGGTTCTGGCACGAGTGGACCTGTAGCTTCTCTCTGAGGACAGCAGGTGGAATAGGTGACGTACAGGATGATGCTGGTCATGCAGGATGGTGTGTACCCGCCCCAGACAGCGGTTGGTGAAGACGGTGCTCATCTCCGGGAGACTGGTCCCAATGATGCAGCTCGCCACTTCCACAATCCTCTGGAGGGCTCAGCCTTGGTGCAGCTAGAAAACCACACCAAGAATCCATAAGTCAATATACTGCTAACCGCACAGTGGTAGAAGTTAACCATGAGCTGCTGAGGGACCTGAGCACGCTTGAGTTTCCTCAAAAAGAAGAGGCGTTGTTGAGCCTTTCCTATAGCTAAGGTTTTGTTAGCGCTCCAGGATAGGTCTTCTGACACAGTCACACCCAGGAAGTCCTGATGGTGAGTGGAGTATGGATGGTTCGGCCTTACGGAAATCCACAATCATCTCCTTAGTCTTTTTGATGTTATGAGCCAAGTTGTAGTTCTCACACCATGATGTCAAATGTTGTACCTCACTTCTGTAAGCGGACTCATTGTTGTCACTGATGAGCCCCAGCACTGTGGTGTCATCCTCAAACTTGAGTATGAAATTAGTGGGAAGGGTAGTGCAACAGTCATGTGTGTAGAGTGTGTAGAGTAATAGGCTGAGCACACAGCAAGTGTGCTTGCCAACTCTAACATACTGTGAGTGATTAGTTAAAAAGTCCAAAACCCAACTGCATAAGGTGGTGTTTAGTCCAAGATGGTGCAATTTGGACAGGACTTTGTTTGGCCGGATTGTGTTGAAGGCAGAACTAAAGTCGACAAAGAGCAGCGTTGCATAGGTGTTTTTCTGCTCCAGATGTTCTAGTAGTGCATGGAGTACAATAGCTATAGCGTCTTTTGTCGACCTGTTCTCCCTATATGCAAATTGGTGTGGGTCTAGTGTCAGAGGTATTGCTTCCTTGATGTGTTTGATGACGAGCCGCTCCAGGCACTTGGCTGGTATGGGGGGTGAGTGCCACAGTTCTATAGTCATTTAGACAAGTGACATTAGACTGCTTGGGAACAGGAACAATTGTGGCTGCTTTGAAGCAGGCTGGGACCCATGATGTGGACAGTGATATGTTGTAGATGGTGGTGAAGACCCCCACCAGCTCGTCCGCACAGTCTTTTAGCAACCGTCCCAGCACTCCGTCTGGCCCAGCTGCTTTCCTGCAGTTGATGTTGAGCAGGCAGAGTCTCACTTTATGCGTACTCAGGACCGGGGCAGTGTCAGAGGGGACGGGAGGCAGTACTGGGCCTGTGTTGTCCCTGTCAAAACGGCCATAGAAGAGATTCAACTCCTCAGCCAAGGTGGGACAGTAGTCCCCTGAGGGAGATGTTGTCCTACTATAGTCATTGACAGCTTTAATGCTCTCCCATACCTGCTGTGGGTTTGAAGAGTCACTAAATTTGGCTTCAATCCTCCTTCTGTGTCTCAATTTGGCAGAATTGATAACCCTCCTTTAAGCAGTCCTGGCTGCGCTGTAGGCGTTGGTGTCCCCAGCCCGGTATGCTGCATCCCTGACTCTCAGCAGCCATTATACTTCGTGTGTCATCCAAAATTTCTGATTTGGAAACACACGCATTTGCTTCCATGATGTTATGTGGTCCACACAGAAATTGATGTAATCCAGCACTGTTGCGGTGTATTTATCCAGAGATTCTCATGACTGCATACCCTGGCCCTCAAACACACTCTGTAAACTGTTCCATGAATGGGATCCTTGGAATCTGATAGAAAACTGAGGGGGAATGTAGATTGTTTGCTGACCTTGTGTTATAACATTAGACCGGGGAACTGAATTGAAATTAATTTTGAAAGCAGACCGGGAGTGCATGATGAAGAGACTGAATAGTAAACACATATGCACATATAAGGACAAAGTGGGTTGTGAAGTAGGTGCTTAGGTTAATGACAAGGCCAGATGAGCATGCAGGAGGGGAGAGAAGCACAAAAATAGTAACGTCTAACTCAAAATATGGCTTCTTTCTGTAGCTTTTTATGTTTTCAGCTGTGAAAGATTATACTTTGAGTATTGTGTTTACTCACAATGATTAAGGGCCGATTTTTTTCAGGTCATAGAATAAGTCACTGAACAATTGTGCCATTGAGATCGTATCAGTCATTAAATAATTTACTGATCATACTGTGCCCTGACCTGCCTGTTGTTTTGTTTTCTGACTCATTCAAATTCTTTAAGTAGAATGTAATAGTAAGGTATTGTTCCTGACCGAGATTATGCTTTAATTCAACTGGAGTTTACATGATCACTGTCACACCCATGGAGCTGTTTGTGTTTCGTATAAAGGACAGCTCTCTTAAGCCACAAGGAAATAAAGTGGGCCTGTTGAATATTATTCATATTCAGTAATACGTGCGGGAATTATTACTCACACCAACAGAGTCAAGGGTTCTGTTGGGTTTGCTCTCTGTTTTGTCCTGAATTGTGAAGTGCTTAGAGATACCCTTGGATTATGGTTGGTGCTATACAAATACAATTTAGTTTATTTGAAAATTGAATGTGTTTGGAGGTGAACAGGTCAAACGTCAGGGTCAAGGGGTTATAAAAGTTTCATCTGTCCATGTTCCAACTCAAATCCAAATGAATTGAGGTCCATCAAACTTGGCATAAATTCAGACCTTGGGAGTAACACCTCTGGTTATATTTTCGGGCCCAAAAGGTCAGAGCTGAAGGTCACACGGTCATAAAAACTCTAACTCGGAAAAAAATGAAGTTGCCCAAACTCGGGATGCATGTTGACCTACAGACTAGCACTTGTGACTGTTTTTTAGGACAGAAGTTCAAAGGTCAGAGTCCTGGGGTTATAAAAGTTCCATCTGTCTTCTTCTAACTCTAGCTCTAACTTAGTTTAGGTCCACCAAACTTGGCCTAAAGGTTGACATTGGGACTTGCACCTGTGGCTATATTTTTGGACCCAAAACGGGAAGGTCACATGGTCAAAAAACCTCTAACTCAAAAACATATTGATCTAGTTCCCCAATCTTGGTATACAACTTGACCTACGTACTAGCACTTGGGGATATGTTTTTGAACGCAAAGGCTCAAAGTCACAGGGCCACAATAGGTCAAACTTTTGGCATATAATGGCTTTATCATCAGAGCAAGTGGGTTGGTGTGGGTCTGCATTTCTGTTGACTGCAATTCTAGTTTCATTTCTGTCACTGACTATGTATTTATATTTATTCTTTTTTAGAATTTGACTTGGAAAATGCACTGCCTCCACAAAATGGAGATGCACCACAACCGTCAGAGAGCCGTGCCGAGGAAACTGGAGGTTAGTATGACTGACAACCACAACTACTGATTTACTGATTTCTGTTCCCTGTACAGCTCAACAACCTTTGACAACATCGCCAACATTGCTGGCAGGCATTAGTGAAGGGACTGGCACTCTGTGATCCTTGTTCCTAACGTATGACTCAATCACATGAATTCCTCTTTTTATCATTTTGCACGCAAGTTGAAATTTGCATGCCAAGTGATAAACGGATGTCTTTTTATCAGGAGTAGTTCTACCGTACCATAGCACAACATTGCTCCTTTTCTAAAATGGAGGGCTTGCTTGTCAATTTTTCAGCTCTTGGCAAGAAGAAAACACACATTTCCCTTGAGAATTCTTTACTTTTAACTTGCATCAGTTCTCACACTCATGTGGAAACACTAATCTTTAGTAAGAAATTAAATTAGAAGTTAGAAATGGTCAACTATGTTTGACATTTTCCCTTACCCACTTTCATATAAGAATAATGCCTCGTCTTTATTTTCGCATTGCTCCTTCATGCAATGAGATTTTCATAATGTGAAATTAACAGGCACTTTTTTCCACTGACTTTACTCATTTTACCTCTTGTGAAAGTTTGAACCCTCGCTACGAGGCAATTTGACAGAAGTGCTGGAACAGGAACTTTTACTTAAACAGCTTCTCTTAAGTGTTCGCTCATTTATTCCCCATCTGTAAGTTGATCGTGTACATGTAGGTTGGTATAATCATTATAATCTAGTGAAAAGCACTCTGCTTTAGTGCTCTGTTATTAGCGGCTTCGTCAAGTTGAAGCAAGTACTGGGCAAGCATTACGTCAAATGCATTTACTGACAGTGGAGATAACAGTGTTGTTTGCACATGGTTCAGTTTTTAACATCAGAGAGAAACAGACACAGAGCATGTGTGTCTGCCAAAGATATTTTATCTCTGATATTAAAACAGCCCCTGCACAGATGGGACATTTCATACAGTGCTATGTTTCCATGAGTTTTTGAATATTGATTTGGGCAGATGTTGAATGCCTTCAAAACCTGAACAACCAGAAAGAGAAACATTTTGACCCAAATGACATACCTACTTATTTTTTTATTTCTTTTCTGACCTCAGGTCACATTCACTGATCAGTTTCCTAATCTCAAATGTATCATTTACTTAGGATCCGCTAGGAAGAAAAAAACAGAGGATATTGGTTTTCTGATCCGGCTTCCGTGTCTGCATGTGCATAACTGTGTGCCCAACACAATAATTTGAAAGCATCCACACCAATTTATGTGACATTTGCAATGGTTGTTGACCATTTTAAAATGTCTGTGCTATCAGCTTTTGCTCCAGATGGTGCTTCTGTTTGTAATAGGAAATTCACTCAAATTTCTGCTATTTTGTGACTACATATTTACACCAAACAAATCTAAACATACAATCATCATATTTTTGCTCCATATATTCACAATACAGGAAAGAATATTCTGTCTTCACATTCAAAATATTTGTATATCCACAAAACATCACATCAACTTGCAGTCAAATTGCATAAATCAGTCCACTTTTATATATATATATGGGTTTGAAGTCAACTAATCCGCAGTTGTCAAGCTCATGCATTTATAAAAGCTGGTGAGAAACACAGGACATTACTAGCATGCCTGTGACAATACAACCAGGATCACAGAGTCAGTGGAAAATCCCACTATCCTATTGTTTTACTACAAACAGCACTGACACTAGTCTTTAAGATCTAATACTTGTGTGTAGTCACATGCTACTGCTGCTCCTGAAGCTCTCCTGCAGCACTCCTCTGTTCAGAGATGCAGTACAGAGATGGGTGCATGTTTCTGCATGTCTTAGACACATTTAAATAAATCATTCCATACATCTCTTATATCGTGTAACTTTCATTGTGTTTATGTATAATGTTTCACACATATTTCTTTTTTCTCTGTTCTAAAATTGTAGCTGCAGCTGATACCAAAGGTACGTGAACTTTCTCTCCTACTGTATTGTAGTGACAGTGAAGAAGCCCTGAGGCCTCTCTTTGTTGCTGCTGAATGACATTTTCTGAACTTTTTGTAACGCTCAATGTTGGCTTTGAACTTATGCAACTTTGAACAGTCAGTAGGAACATTATGTCTTTAGAAAATTCAACCTGCTTGCCTAAGTGGTTCATCCTGCTGTTCAAATAATTACATTATCAACCTCTACAACTAATTTGTGTAAAACAAGATACGAGACAAACAGTAAAGCCAAATTTACTTAAGCTCTAGTTACTGCAAGTATGTTTCACTTCTGGCCTCAACGATAAACTTTGTTTCTCAGTTTATTTTAATATTCTTTCCTGTCATTTTATTTCTATATGCATGTAAACTATACATGTGTGATTTATTTAAAGCTATACTGTATAAGTATTATCAGTGAAAGAAAAAGCACCAGGACACTGACTCCAACGTTTTGATCCTATTTGGCTCTTTGTCCAGTCATTTTTGTATCAACACGTCCTTCATGAATACGGTCTGTTGCTCGGAGTCAGGGTGCAGGCCTCCTCCTTTCACTCTGATTGTTCAGGCGATGACTATGTACTGATTCAATCCATTTGCCTGTGTTGTGTGTTCATGTACATACAAGTTCCATCTACATACAAATCCCATCTACACCCACCGTTACTTCCTTTTACTGACTCACACTCTTATTTTTCATTCCCCCAGTTTCACTGACTCATGCTTCCTTTTTAATTAAATGAATCACCACCTGTGATTCTATGACTCATACATGTTTTTGTCAACTTTGTTTATCATGCACAGTAAACACGGTCGCCACACAGGGATTTGCTGTTTTCGTTTTTGTCTGTTGTTTTCTTTCAGTGCTGGAAATGAACATTATGCATCTTCATAAAAAGCTGAACAAAAGCTAGCGCTGATTTAGTTCAGATGTCCAAGATAGCCCATTTTAACCCTTCATAGGGCACTCGCTGAATTTTTTTTATTTAAACCCTCCAGCATTGTTGGTGGATATAAAAGAATATTTTTACTTTTATTTTTGACGTTCTAAAATGTTTCAGATTTTGGCTGCAAAGTGAAGTCAAAGAAGTTACCAAAGAAGTTAGGTAAAAAAAATCAAAATAAGCGTATAATGATCAAACACAAAAAGAAAATACACAAAAAATAAGTGAAATAATTTTTAAAAAAACATAAATCCTGCAAGATTTAGGCAAACCTGGGCTAAATATTTGGAAAAATAGACAAAAAATTCACAAAGATCTCAAATAATGAATCAAGTTAATGAAAACAAACAAACAAATGAACAAAATAGTAAATGAATATGAAGAAGAAAATGAACAAAAATACTGACAAAAAAAGAATAAAATATTTTTTTAAATGACTGAAAAAAAAATCAAAAAAATAATCCAAATTCCAAATTATTGGTGTATAAATTACTGAAAAAAATAAGATGAAGGAAAAATGTACTTCCAGTCACTAGTCAATGAGAGTATGACTGGAACATATAACACTTGCACAATGCAGTGCAAAAAACAACTGCCAAAAAATAGTGAGATTCATTTTAAACTCCATACATAAACATTGTTGGGAAAATACATACATGCATTTTCCAAAATATCCATGAATTAGTGCCATTTCTGAAGCCTGCAGAAGTGACCATTTAGCCCCATAAAGGGTTAATTGTCTTGCACTAAAGTCTGATGTATATGTGGACTTTTCATTGACTTTTTTAACGGTAATAGAACAGCTTTTCACAGCTTTCAACAGCTTGTGCAGGACTTAGGCTGTGGTGTTCTCACCTTCTTTCAGTACGTAGTTGGTTGACCAAAATACAGAAACATTTTAATCTGATTAATCACAGGGTCACTGTGGATTAATTTGATTAATCACAATTAATACCCATTTATTGTTTTTCATTTTATGGGAGCAAAAACACTCATGATAGAAGGTGATATAGACACTCAACTAAAATTACTTATTTTACATTAAAATGTATAT
>JAQQAE010001909.1:0-23783 GCA_029823295.1 Pseudamia nigra
TTTCTCTTTTTCTTCATGGGACCGGCGTGAGAAGGAGCACTGGCTTGTGCCCCCCCTCACGGCAACTTGAACAAAATAGTAGACCCAAACTGTTCCCAAAATGAACAAAACAGCCAATAAAATCAACGAAAGTGAAGGAAAAAAATAATACAAGAAATGAAGAAAAATGAACAAAATACATGTAATTGAGAAAATTATGAAAAATATTTAAAAAATGAACAAAAATTCTAGTTATGTAAAGCTAATAAGGCTTTGTACCCATCCTTCATCTGCAACTGATGGTCTTAAGCACATTAAAAATACCAGAAATTAGAGTTTGACCGATTATCGGCTGGGACGATTATTGGTGCCAATATTTGGAATTTTGCCGTATATCTATATCGGTGTCCGACGGGCCGATATCAGGAAATCAAATAAAAACTGGGTTATTTTGGTTCAGATGCTGCCCCCCCCCCCACTCTGCTGCCACTTCTGTCTCCAGCATTGTTCTGCCCACGGCGCCATCTGATTGGTTAAGCAAGCCACAGTATGCGTAACACACACACACATGGCGGAGAGGTAAAGTTTTCTTGTGTGGAGAAGCTCTGGAGAGCAAACACGTGTCGACGGTAAACGCAGAAAACTCTCCCGAAACTGTATTAAACATCAGAGTGCTCTATATCTCGCAACTACTACTAACGTTACAGTGTGCAGCAGAATAGCGTAAGAGCGGAGTAAACATTAGCGGCAGCTTGCAAACTCGCAGCACCTCCCGACATGTGGAAACAGTCTATGATTGTAGAAGCCTGTGTGTGTGAGATTGAGAGAGAGCGCGTAAAAAAACTAATTTCTTTAGTTTTATTGTAGGGAAGCACATTAAGGTGGAGGCTGATTAGTTTATACCATAACATTAGTTGTCCGGTCTGGCTCTAAACACTCAGCAGACTGTGTATTATCAATGGGGAGAATGTATGTAATGTGGAGAATATTGTGTGTTTGCGTGAAAGTCGCATGAAAAACTCTACAGCTCACGATAACTACAATAACCTGTGAGTCTAGGATCCATGCACTTCTGGATCTATTTATTTTTCTTTGTTTGGTTAAATAAACACGCTTTAGGCATTTAAACAAAGTTCAGTGTTTATATTATTCAACATTTTTGCGCCAGTTTTTACACTTTTACTGCAAATGAATATTGGCTCCAAATATCTGTTATCGGCCTCCTTAACTACCAATAATCGGTATCGGCCCTGAAAAACCCATATCGGTTGATCACTCCCAGAAATGTCACAATTTATCTCTTGACAAGGCGCACATGTGAATTGGAAGCCATTCTGGACAAGTACCTTGTGAATGTGCTGAAATTTGATGAAAAAACAATCCAAAAACATTTTTAAAAAATTGTCTTATTTAATACTTTTTAGTACATGATTTCAGAGTTCTTTCAAAGTTTGCTGTCTTCCGTATTTAAATGCAGTTTAATTCAATCCAGTGTTAAAAATGCTAAGAATGAAGAAGACTGTGTCCCAGCTCAACTCCACCAAACAGAACCACATGTTGTTTGAACTACCGGTCTGTTTCAGTCAAGATTCAGTCAAAGATATTGGTAATGGCAGTTAAAATGTCCGCTTTTGGTGTATTTTGGGCCATCACAGGTTAGCAAAGCAGCTGAGAATGAGCGAGGAGTGCACTATTATTATGGTTTTCTAAAAGAGAGCCGTCTCTGTCTAAACAGGCTCCATTCATTTGCAGTGAGCACTCCAGTTTTGGAGCACTGTCACCCATGCATTTCTATATCCAATTTCTCATCCTTTCTTTTCCCCAGGATGTCAAACATTTCCTTTTTAGCAATCACAATAAACACGGATGAAATTCCAGTGCGTTTTGAAATAAATACATATCATCCCTTTTCGGTGAAGGAGAAAACGTGTATCATTTCAGGTCAAATACTTCAGAGCACGGTGTACAACCCTTCATTAAGAGCTGCAGAGCCCCATAGTGGTCTCCACACACAGAGGTGAAGAGGCTAATCCATATTTATTTTAAATGGGTGCCATCTGTTGGAGTAGGCTGAACGTCAGATGGGGATACACATTTATAATAGGCGTGTGTGTGTGTGATTGCGGCGCTCAGCTGGACACAGTGTAGGCAGCCTGTGATGACTCTACCTTACATCAGTCTGTGTGTGTGTGTGTGTGTTGTGTGTGTTTGCACTCCTGATCTCAGCTGGGTGGTGGCCGGGGACAGTGATGGATATGTGTGTGTGTGGTTGCAATTTGTTACTGTGTTGAGTAACACGGCGGGGATGCGAGGTGGCAGCACCGTGATGGACTGTTTCTGCGCTGGTGTGTGTGTGTGTGTGTGTGTGTGTGTGTGTGTGGTGTGTCTAAGCACTAGGATGCCTTATCTAAGCCAGGCTTCAGTGTTGTGGAGACGTGGGGAAGAGGAATTGCTTGTTTATATGACCTTGTTCGTTATCTAACTGAGTTTTGTAATTCCTATACTTATTGTCTGTTTAAGTGAGCTCACAGTGTGCAGTGTGTGTGTGTGTGTGTGTGTGTGTCTGTTTTCTGTGTTTGCTACTGAAATAAAGCAAGATAGCCAGATTATTGGTGCTTCTCTGTAAGTTTTTGTTTGTGACTTGCCGTGCTGTGAAAAAAGCTATTTGCTTCCTTCCCGATTCATTATTTTGTGTGTAGCAGGTTATGTTTTTGTCTGCATTAGTTTATCTGTTTGTTTGTTCACAACATAACTTGAAAGGTTGTGAACGGATTTGGATAAAATTTTCAGGATAGGTCAGACATGGCACAAGAACCAAGTGATTTTTAAAGGATTCTTCACCATTGTGAGAGAGGGCCAAAATCAACGTTTGTACCAGTAACGCTGCAAATAACATCCAGAAAGTTTAGCCAAAATACATAGAATAACACCGTAATACATTCTATGAAACCACAAAGTTTGATCCAGATATTGGCAGTATTCTGCATATAGTGACCCAGATTGCTTTTACTTACAGGGTTGAGGAAAAATATCCACTGTAAGGTAGCAAATTAAGATATCAACATGAAACTGACACCAAATTGTAGTGGAAAGTCTGCTGATTCAGTAATGTGACCACAGATCTCACATATGTTTAACATTTACAGAGCTAGATTCAGAAGAAAACTACCATTATGGGAATATTATTTTGGTATTTAATAACCATTAAACTAATAATATGTATGTTATTCAAAATGCTGATGGTAGGCCCTAGTGTCCTTGGTGGAGGTCTGCACTCTGAGTGCTTTCTAGCTGTCACTTAAATTTTTCAGATTAAGCTAATTTTAACATTAGACAAAGATAACCTGAGTAAATATGAAGTTTTTAAATTCTGATTTCATTTGTTCAGGGAACAAACTATCTAAAGCTTCCTGGCTCTATGTGAAAAAGGATTTGGCTCCTAAACCTAATAAATGGTTATGTCACCTTTAGTGGCAGCAACTACAATCAAGCATTTATGATATGTGGCAATGAGTCTTTCACATTATTATGGAGAAGTTTTGGCCCACTTTTCTTTGCAGAATTGACTTAATCCAGCCACTGGAGAGTTTTTGAGCATAGATGGTCTGTTTAATGTCATACCACAGCATCTCTTTATTTATTTCATTAACATATAGACTACAGACAATATCTCAGTCTGATTTCAGTCTGACCGGGCCAGTTCAAAACCTTCATTTTATTTTTTGATCCATTCAGAGGTGGACTTGCTGGTGTGTTTCAGATTTTTTTTTTTCCTGCCGCATAACCCAAGTACACTGGAGCTTGAGGTTATGAACTGATGTCCACACATTGTCCGGCAGGATTTTTTGGTAGAGAGCAGAATTCATGGTTCCATCAGTTCCAACAACTCTTCCAGGTCCCAGAGCAGCCCCAGACCATCACATCCCACCGCCGAGTTTGACTGCTGCTATGAGGTTCTGTTTATGAAATACTGTGAGTTTTACACCACATGTAACAGGATGCACACTTTCTAAAAAAGTTTCAACTTTTGACTCATCAGTCCACAGAATATTTTTCAAAAGTCTTGGGGATTACCCAGATGTTTTTGTAAAATCTGAGATGAGTCTTTCTTTTTGTCAGCAGTGGGTTTCACCTTGGAACTCTCCCGTTGATCCATTTTTGTCCTGTCTTGTTCTTGTTGTTGAATCATAATCATTGACCGTAACTGAGATGTTCTGGGTTCTTTGTGACCTCCTGGGTGAGTTGGTGATGAGTTGTTGGAGTCACATTGGTCCTGAGATGATTCACCACTGTTTCAAGTTTCTATTTTCTATTTGTGGATAATAGTTTCCATTGTTGTTCACTGGAGTCCCAAAGCTTTAGAAATTGCTTTGTAGCCCTTTACACATTGATAG
This sequence comes from Pseudamia nigra, assembly GCA_029823295.1. NCBI lineage: Eukaryota > Metazoa > Chordata > Actinopteri > Kurtiformes > Apogonidae > Pseudamia > Pseudamia nigra. The sequence goes on from JAQQAE010001909.1 coordinate 4,374, forward strand.
ATGTCAATGGTTTTGTTTCTGATCTCTTCTTGAATTTCTTTAGAGTGCAGGTGTTCTACTTCACGCTGTCAGACAGGTTCTGTTGAAGAGATTCAACAGGTCTGGCGGTAATCAGGCCTGGGTGTGGTAGTGAAACTGAACTCAGCTCTCCAAAAATGTGGTTAATCACAGTTCATAATTTAACTCGAAGGGGGGAAATACTTCACACAGTGCCCGATCGGTTTGGACACTTTTTTCCCTTAATAAATGAAACTACCATTTAAAAATGGAAATGGTTATTTTTGTCTAATGTTAAAATGAGTTTGATGATCTGAAACATTCTAGTGACAAATACACACGAACAAATAAGAAATCATACTTTTTCACATGGTTTCTAGGCTTCATGTGATGCACTTGACAGATGTCGTTTGTATAGGTTTCTTTCACTGTGACCAGCGTAGCCCCTGCGTTGCTCACTGTTTGCATAAAAGATAGAAGAAACAGCACTCTGAAATAGGCCAGTCTGCATCACCTTTTACTTTCAAATTTAAAATCCTCTCTTTGTAAGAATGCCCATGGGAAAATGTAGGGTTCCGTGAGTACAAAGGGGTTTGTTTATCTCACTGTTATATTCTCTGTGTTACAATTTGTACTTCACGAAACTGCAATTTATTCCCATCTAATGATGCACTTGGATAACAGCAGTCCAAGGTGGTGGGGTTAAGATGATTAAAACCCTCCGTTTCCTGTTTTTTTTTGTTTTTTTTTTTTTTCCCAGCGAGGTGACGGTGCCCTCCGTTATCATCCTCAACACATCCAACGAGCAGTACTTCCTGCCCAGCGAGCCGATTGAGACTATGGAGCAGCTGGTCCAATTCATCAAAAGTGTTTTGAACGGTTCTGCACAGGTCCAGTGTGTCTTCTTTCCGCCTCCTCCCCCTCTTCCCCGTCCCACTCTCTGTTTATGCATTCTGCTCAGTGAAGCCCTTTCCCCTCCTTCCCCTTGTGTTGTACCATTGTAATCACACCAGTAGTCTTCATTAATCAAGCATGTTGCCTTGCATTTTAAGTCGTCTCAGGAAAATATTTTCACTAGATGAGGTATTTCTGCAATCTCCTTTTGCATGTTTACATTTCATATTGCTTTCCCGTTAGAATAGATTATCCCCTATCATTCTGGCTTCCAAGTCAAACCCTGAGATTACTACGTACATGAATCTGCATTGTAGTGTCTATGTTAATCTGCACTGTGTTTTGGAAAAGCAATGTTATGGCCTTCTCTTCACACCACACTAAAGTCACCAGATGTATGAAACCGAAAGCCAAACAGCCAGAGGTTCGGCTTCTGTTTCCAAGAAGGTCTGAGCTATTTTTTGCTTGGCAAAACAAACCACCTCCCACCGAATAAACAGCGACAGAAACCTCTGTTTCTCCAGTTCACATCCAACCAAAGCCCGGACAGTGTCTGCGTCTTCACATCATGCTCGTAATGTGTGCCTAAGGTGCCTCAAGGCTGTTTTGTGCTTCATAAATACAGAATATTGCACGCATTAAAATGACTTAAAGTAGCGCAGATGCAAAAAACAGCTATTTGCAGTTCAATTTTGTTCCTTTCTAATTACCTCGAGGATATAGAGAGATACTTTTTGACACTAAATGCTGTGGAAAAAAACAGATTTTGTGTGTGTAAATAAGAGTTGCAGCTCTCTTGCTAACCTTGCATGATGCACAGGCTGGACAGAGTTGGCAAGCTCCTACATTTTCTAGCAGATTTTAGACCCAATTACTGAAGTACATCCATGCTTAATACTTAGGAGGTACATTGGCAAGATAACTATCCTGGATGTGCAGCTCCAGCTCATCTTCTTAACCCTTACGTAACATTTTTACCATTTTAGCCAGGTCTACTTTTGACACGGCCCAAGAATTTATATCAAATGTTTGAACTGCATTTCTATTTAGAATGTAGGTTGTTAATGCAGGGGTGTTTTAATCATAGTGTTTTTCGAAGTTTTTACACAATTCAATTATTGTGTCCCCACATTTAGATTCTGAAGTTTTAAATATGAGCACTAAAACAACAAAATGAACCGAAATGAGCAAAATAACCAACAAAATTAATAAAAATGAGTCACAACGAACACAGTAGTGAACAAAATAGTCGACAGAATGAACAAAAACATTCATAAATTGAGCAAAAGTAAATTTAAAAAAGATCAAAATCAACAAAATGAAAAATATGAATACAGTAGACAAATAAGTAAAACTAAATACCAATGAACACAGTAGTCAACAACATGAACAAAAATGAATTAAATAGTCAACAAAATGAACAAAAACATCAGTAAACTGAACATAAATTTGCAAAACAATCAACACATTTAATAAAAATGGCTCAACAAAGTGGACAAATTATCCAAAACTGTACAGATGCGTGATAGGCATCAAAATTAACAAAGCTGTACAAGCTTTTCAACAAAAGGAACATAAACATCGACAGACTGAAAAGAAAGTAATAAAAATGAACACAATAGTCAACAAAATGAACAGAAATAATTCCTCAATTAAACCAAAATGACTGAATTAAAAGTAGTTAAAACAGACACTTGTCCTCAAAGTAAACAAAATAATCAACCAAATGAGCATAAATGAGTCAAACATAAACCAAATAATGCACAAAAATGAGTAAGTAGGAAACACTGTGGTCAACAAATTCACGTAAAGACCGTGAAGACTTGAAGACATTGTGCTCGTATGATTTTTCTTACATATGAGCTGGTCAGAAGCGACGTTTGTCCATTCAATGCATTTCGATTTAAAATGATGAAAATAATGACCCCCAAAATACACCAAATAATCCACATAGATAAGTACAAACAATTGGTCAGCAAAATGAACAAAAATACCTGAAAATTACTGAAATAATGACCCAAAATGACCTAAAATAAACAAAAGTGTAAGAGCCGTGGCATTTTAAATATATTAGTGCATTTCAGAATAATATCAGCATGCAAAAATTGGTACAGCATGCACTCTTCCCATTAACAACCCTGTTATTTATTGTGTAAGGATTAAGCCGATGCAGGCCAAGAGGGACAGCTCCAGATGCAGGAAATAAGATCTTCAACATTATAAACGTGCAGCTGCTCATGTAAATTTTCCCATGCTCCCGACTTACTGAATTCCGTCTTGGTGAGCGCACATGAAGCCATTACGTTGATGAATTGGTGTGAAGACAGATCAGTCACTGGCTGCCCTGAGGAAACTACAGTCTAATGATTTTTTTTTTCCCCTTGAATAAATAATATTTAAAATGCCCATGACATGCGTTTCCACATTTGCTGACTTATCGATTGTGTTTAAACTGTAAATTCTCATCTTAAACATGCCAGAAAGCAAAGAAACAAAGTCAACCTCTCTCAAGTCTCACAAGTTACAAGACTATTTTTCAGCTAGATTTTAACTAGTGTACCAGACTTCCTTAGATGGCTAAGGGCTAGGCTAGCATTAGCCTCTGGAGGAATGGAAACTGTTAGAACAACAAACTTGTCAGGTGATAGTAAAGTATCCAGATGAGGGAAGCAGTATCTGTCAACAGCTTGGCTCTGTGATAGATGCACAGTCCACCTCCTTTGCTCTTACCAGTCATGGTTGTGATGGCTCACGTGGATGGTGCATCCTGTTTGCCGCACAGCCAAGTCAGGAATCCGAGAGTGCAGTACAGTTTCACTCCTGAGCATCACACAGCAGTTATGCACACAGTTGTCAGTTGCCATCTGCAGCTTTATTCTGCCAATTTTGGGCATAATTAATCAAATGTTGGCGATGCATGTGACTGGTTTAGAAACAGAAGTGGGATCGCTTGACTCTTGAGTTCCACAGCTCAGCAACCCCACTAGTAACAGTAATAGTAACATTTGTTCACTATTAATTAATTTTTTTGGAAGAGCACACACAAACTATGAGTTGAATAAGATTTCACTTCACACCAGCGCCCAACAGACTTCTTTGGTTTACAGAGAAAAACGATGATGCTACCTCGCTAAATTCGGCCTGGAAACTCCAAATAAGACAAATCCATTTGCTTCAGGAAGAGGGCTCCTCGCTTGCGATCTTGTGTTTTTGTTCTGAAATAATTGCAAATTATTTTGAGTTATGATGGGTGCAAAGCTAATGTTGACGTACCCAAGATTAAACTTAAATTACTGTAATTCAGCATAACATAGGCACTTTAAAGTTAAATCTCTACATCACGCGTTTAAGTTATGAACCCCTTACATCTGTCTGTTAAATACTTGTGTAAGGGTGCTGATTTGATTTTTCTGAGGGCCTGTTTGTAATTACCATAGGCGCTTGGATTTCACTATCAAGTATTGTATTTGTCCACATTGTTTTTGTTCTGAAATGATTACTGTTTCAGCATGTTTGGAGTTATAATGTGTGCAAAACCAGTCTAGAGGGACTTAAGATTAAAATTTAATCACTGCAAATGAGCATGACATGGGCACTTCAAACTCATTAAAACAAGATACAATATGTCTCCTCTAATCACAAAAAATACAGATTAATATGATAATTATTCCGAGCAAGTTGTGTACAAATGTGTATCATTGCAGTTTGAGCCATATCGCCCAGCTCTGAGGTGAAACATGAACTATTCTGTCCTCGTTCACTTCTCTGTCTCATTAAACGTCTTCTTCTTCCAGGCATACGGTGGTGATGGATTCATTCAGAGGATCAAACGCGTGGCCTTCGATGCCAGGTCCACCATTATGGTAAGTCGATTGTACTTCTCAAGAAAGGAAAGTGGTTTCACTGAAAATTCTTAAAAGGTCACCGAGTCTCTCCTTTTAAGCGGGAGACATAAAAACTTCCTGAAATACCAACGTTTACCTTTACAATTAAGGTGATTGAGATGCTACTGAGCGCCTTATGGCCTCCCAGATGGAAAATGCTCAGGTATATATACTTTACATCACACCTGACCTTGAATGTTTCAGCCAGTTTAAGCTGAAAACCTTATACGTATATATTTATATCTATATGCAAGCTGTTCCAGATTCCCTAAGATTGTAGAACAAATGCCCCAGCGCCCTGCACTTTCCCTCTGGGAGAAAAACAACATCCAGAGGACAAGACGGGCAAACAGCGGAGAATATGCAATGCAGGCAGTAAACACAGTAAAGACAGAGCGAGAGAGAGAGAGAGAAAAAAGCCAGCAGAGGACGAGGACGTGGTGGAGTGATGAGGGAGGAGAGAGGGTCAGGAGGCTGAACATGCTTCTCAGCCCGCTTTTACTCTTAAGTAGTCGGTTCTTTTGGGAAAACTGGTATTTATTTTACCACGGGTGTGATAGGAATGTAAATACAGCTGTGTTGTAAGGCCCCTCGGTTGGCACAGTCAGTCGGGAAGCTTAACATTGCCCTTTACATTGTCCTTTAAAGGCATGTGGAGCCCTCCTTAAGAAGATTACAGAATTTATTATGAAAATGTAGGAAATAGAAGGTACAGCGGCTCGTGACATTTTAACTCGATGCTCAAAGGATTTTTGGAACTTCTGGGAAGTTTAAAAGTGGCAACAATCACAGCTTGAAATTGAAGCCGTTGTAAAGTGGAACACGACTATAGGAGCTCCAGAAAACCCCAGGTCTTATTTGAAAGGCAATTCAAAATGTACAGAGCTGTGAAAAAGTATTTGCTCCCTTCCTGACTGATTTTTTTTTTTTTTTGCATATTTCTCATTTAAATGTTTCAGGTCATCAAACAAATTTTAATCCTAGACAAAGATAACGTGAGTAGATGGCCCCTGTGTCGAAAAAGTAACCTAATAACTGCTCGAGTCACCCTCGGCAGCAAGAAACTGCAATCAAGCATTTGTGCAAACTGGCAATAAGTATTTTCAACGCACTCTTCATGCAGGATTGTTTAAATTCTGCCACATTGAATGGCTTGTTTAAGGTAATGTCAAATCATCTCAGTATGATTTATGGGTGCTGTCTACAGTGTTGGCAAACTAGCTAGTAGCCAGGTGTATACAGAATCAAATCTGTCTCTGTGTCAGCCATGCGATGAACTGGCGTCTTATCCAGGGTTTACCCTGCCTTCACCCTAAGTCAGCTGGGATAGGCCCCAGCGGCCCCACCCCGCCCCTGTGAGGACAAATCAATATGATTCATTATTCATATTTCAGTTCAATATGTTAATAAAAGTAATGACATATAATTCATCAATTGTCTGCACAACAATAATCTGTACCATATTTCAATTCACAATCTGTCAGTTGTAACTAAGTAGCATTCAGTGTGTACAGTCTTCCGTTTAGCAGTTACTGTCAAACAAACACAAAAATGCAATAAATGAAAACAGCTATCGGAAAGACAACCAAGCCAAATTTAAGGCAACAAATTCAAAAGTAAATAATGGTCACTTCTTACCAAGCAGTAACCAAATAAACGTAATAAATGATAAATGTTCATAAAACTCCCGTTTTCTACAATGGAGTTCCACTCGCCACACAATTTTTCTTTTTTGAATTAACCGCAATAATTTATATTGTAATTTCCGTTATAGATAAAAGCAGCTAAGTGCAGTTAGATTTCCCTTAACCATGTTGCTTACAATGAAACATGCATATTTATGCCTTGAGACGCAGCTGCCTTCGGCCATCTTGTTTTTCCTGCTGAGAAGCAGCAGCAAATCAGGAGGGGGAGCTAACGTCAGCTGACCATCGTTGGTTCTGCTGCCCGACAGTTGCATTGTAGGATTTTGAGTTTCGTACTGGTAATCAGCAGTTAATCCATGCCGATGGGTATTATTCTGGGATTTTGAGTTATTGTACATTGCACGTACGTTAATTGTGTTAAAATCTTTAATCTAATTAATCATGTACATGGATTAATCTGGATTAACATGTTAATTTTGACGGCCCTAATTTATATCAAAGATGAAGTCGATCCATTTACCTGCTTTTTTTAGGAAAAAGAACTACAGACAGGGCAGGTTCACACACATGGGTGTCTTGTATAGATTTGTAGAGAAGTATAGACTGTGAACTGTACACAGTACTTTTTAAATACATTTTTTTTTTTACATTTAATATCAAAAATGAACATCCACTTGTCTGTGTAACCTTTAATTTGACTGTCATATATTATTTTATGTCATTTATCTCATATGTAATTTGTGCGTTATTATTTAAGGGTTAATTTAAATTGTGTTGTAATAATTATGTAATTGATTATTTAGTCACATCATTTATTATTTTATAGTGATGTGTGTTGTATTTAATTATTTGTTTATTTGTACATTGCCTTGCTTCGCTTCCTGCTCATCGGTTCCAACTGTTAATTGTTTATGGTACGGCCTATTAGTGGATGGACTGAGAGAGAGAGAAGAAAGAGCGAGGCAGCGCAGGTGTTGTTTTGGAGTTAATAGAACAGCTGAGTACTGTCCTGCCCTTTTGGTTCATTTGGCAATAAGACAGCAAAAATATCTTAATTCAATCTGAGCTGTAACCGCCTTAACCCACTGCCTCGAGAGACCGGTGAGCGCACAAAATATCAGGGTTACACCTGTAACCCGCCAACTGCCTGATTGTATAAGTTTGGAAAAAGAACTATAGACATGGACATCTCTATAGACGATGAACGATACAGCACATACAGCTGTCAGTACAGAGGCTGTGTCTTGGAAGTTGGAACTATGTACCGATATGGCAGCAGTGTTGACACATGCTGAGAGGCTAACGACGATATCTAGTGTTCATATCTGTGGCTCTGTAGTAGCTACTGCTACCGCTGTTGAGTGAGGTTGTAAGCCATGTTGACTGGAAGGTCACTTGTCTAATCATTTACCATGGTCTATGACAAACTATGGTCTACTAGCTAGTTTGCCACCTTTTTCAACCGCACCTTTAACTTTGGACTTTGACTAGACCGGTTTAAATTCTTAGTTTTATTTTTTATTTTTTGAGTTATTCAGAAGCAGGTTGTTGGTGTGTTTCAGATCTTTGTCCTGCTGCATGTCCCAAGTGCACTTGAGCTTGACGCCAGCATTTTCCTTCAGGATTTTCTGGTAGAGAGCAAAATTGATGGTTCCACCAATTACAACAAGTCGTCCATGTCCTGAAGCAGCAAAGCATCCCCAGACCATCACATACCATCACTGTGTTTGAATGTTGGTATGATCTGTTTTATGAAATACTGTTACTTTTTAATCAGATGTAGCGGCATGCACAGGGGAGCAAATCCTTTCTCACATAGGGCCAGGTAGGCAGATTTTTAGCTTCATAAATAAAATCATCATTTAAGTGAAATGTACACAAAAAAAGGAATTAGGACGGGGAAATCCTTTTTTACGGCACTGTTTCTCTAGTTAAATAATTTTCTTAACACTTTAGATTATATAGCCCATTGTGGTCATTTAGTTAATTTTATTATTTCATGAAGTATTAACAGTATCCAAATATGCCCAAAGTAAGTGTTTGTTGGTGTATTCACTTTTGCAATGTTTGGTCTGCTTTAAACAGACCCTAGTCTGAGTTTATAAGGAGTGGTGTAAAAATCTCACTCACATTCAGGTGCAGAACAAAGAAGTGAACTCTGCTCTGGTCTGAAAAACGGGGGTCTCGGTTCCCTTGCAAGTGAAACCTGGTGTGGTTCACTTAAAGCATGAACAAAAACAGACTGTACAGTAAACGAAAGAGAGGAAGTATTTAAGAGAGCAGTGCATTTACTTGTAAGGATAAATTCTCTCTTGTGATGATTTATAGACATAAATGTGATCTCTCGCAATAACTCGCTCAGCGTCTGTGTAACCAGAGCAGCACATCCTAGTCATTTACCACCACCTTCAGTACATCCTGGGTAGCTTCTTGTGAAAAACATAATAGGTTTGAATAAAACAAAAACCCTACGACTGCATAAGTTTGGCGTTCCTCCATCGTTTGTGATGAATAATCTGGCTGAATGGTATGGATTTTCCTTTTCATTTGTGCTTTGTTTTCTTCTTGGTCAGTGTATGTTTCATGTTCTCTAATCTAAAATGAAACCAACGATAATAAAACTAATCATCATAAATTGGATTTACAGAGGACCTTTTAAGGCACACAGTCTTTTAGAGCAGTCAGGAAGAAAATAAGAATCGGCTAAATGTTCACTGCTCTGCATGTGCAATGGGCTGCAAACTTAAACCAACACGGAAGCCAGAATCTTTTTGGCATCAGCGCCGATGAGCAGGTTTCCAATCAAAACAACGGTGGCCATATTGGGACTCTGGGAGATTGGTTTCACCCCTCACTCTCCTAGTTCCATCTCCTTGTTCAAATATGATTCCGCAAACCGATCAGCGATTTCACAGCTGCTCCTGCTGTCAGACATGGATAAAAGATTTTAATGCAAAAATCATTTAACTTTTCTAGCATCTTTCATAATCGACTCCACCAGGAGTATGGTTTCCAGTGTGATGGGCGTTTTTTTTTTTTTTTTTTTATACACCTGTATGAGGGAAGAAACTCCACTCGCTGTGCTAATTTTAGTGTGCTGCAAGTGTCTCGGTGCCTAGTCCTGCTTCCAGTGACATGATATGACACCAGGCAGATAGGCAGCAGCCATCACCTTTCCCCTGGAGAGCCTATCTAAATGTATGGCTGACAGGAGCAGTAGGAAGCAGCCACATTAGACCCAGTGACTCATAGCCAGCTGTGTTAGGGTAGCGCAGCCATCTCTACCTCATAGAGCATCACACAGCCCAGGTAATTACCATCCCTCTTCCTGTGGCACTGACTAGAGGAATCGTGAATATTCCTCTTCTTCACAGCTCAGCGGCTGACAGAATTTGGGGTTGAATACTCCCTCCTAGGTACACTGGCTCTGATGTATCAGTCTGTGTTGAGGCCAGATGACTCATTTGTTCCCAGGATCATTTGCAGAACTTGCAGAGTTGTCCTTCAGTGGCTCGAACACTGTTACGCCTGCAGGAGATGAGAGATGGTTTGATAGTGTGTGAGTAAAGTCGGATAAAAATTTTAATAGCTGGTCCAGGACACGGGATTCTATGTGCTTCGCTTTAATCAGTGCCGTGGAGCTGATCACCTCCGGAAAAAACTTGTTGACTTTGTGAGGCTTATCATCAGCCTCATCCTCGGCTGGAAATTCAGTAAGGCTTCATTGGTTTTAAGTTAGGTTGAAACTCAGGAAATTGTAAATACACTGTGTCTACAAAATAAGTCATCAAAAAGTCTGACATTTTTCAATTCAGTATGCACATTTCTGAGTTTTAAAGGTCCCATGTTGTGAAAATTCATCTCATCTTTTTTTTTTCTTCTTTTTTTTTCTTTTTTTTTCTTTCATCTCATTTAATTCATCTCATCTTGAGTAGACATCCACAGGTGTCTACTATTCTTCCTGAGGTCCACACATATGCACTAAAAACATAACCCACACAAAAATATGCACATTTTAAAACAAATTACATAAGATTCAAAATGAAATGACTTTATTTATCCCACACTAGTGAAATTCCTTTGTAACAGCAGCACACAGGATTGAGACAGAGAATAAATAACAGTGCACACATGCAAGTAAATTATTTCACATTGCACACACACACAAAAATAAAGGGCATCAGAGAACAAGTAAGATATTGCACACAGACTAGATTATTTACAAATTACACTGGATTATTTTGCAGATGGGATTATTTACATAAATGCAACGATTAAAGTGCAGAGAAAACTTGCATTTACAATTGCACAACTCAACTGAGCAATAGTAATACTGTCAAAATACATTACAATACAGGTATGAAGTATCAAATATAATACAAGGATATATGTTCAACAAGTTGTTGATTTGATATGGAATGTCCCGCATTAGGAAGAAAAGAGTAAATAAGGAAACAAAATTAAGTAAAAATCCTCCAAGTTGATAAACTCAGTAGCCAAACATTCATTCAGAGGCAAAACATTCAAATTAAGACAGCGGAGACGTGCAAAGGGCTAGGCTAGCATTAGCCTCTGGAGGAATGTAAACGGTTACAAGAGCAAACTCAGCCGGTGATGGTCAATATCTGAAGATGAGGGGAGCAGTATCTGTCAACAGCTTAACTCGGTGAGCACCAGTCGTAAACATGGATGCACAGTCCACCACGTGACCCACAGTCATGGTTGCGATCATTCCGGCGGGTGGCATGTCCAGCTAGCTGCACGCCGGCGTTGGGGATCCCAGGGTGCACCCTGCTTTAACTCATGATCATCACGCATCAGTTACGTACAAAGCTGTTGGTTGTCATCCACTGCTGTATTTTGCCAATTTTGTGTGCAGCGAATCACATGCCTACAGGAGCCTATTATTAGCCTCAGTACGTCTGCTACTAATAGTAACAGTAATAACTCCATATATGTCAAATCCAGTCATTTCAGAAAGAGGGCTCGCCATGTGTAATCTCATGTTTTCGTTCTGAAATAATTGTATTATAACTGTTTTGAGATATGATTGGTGCAAAGCTAATTTAGAGATGCCCAACATTAAAATTTAAATACTTTAAATACTGGCTCTGCTCTGCCTTTGGAAAGATCTGCAAACTCCCTCTGCAACTGGAGTTTTTGTAATAACTTTATTTCATTCAGCCGGCGTTGACAAAGCTCTGCAGGAGAACTAAACAATTCCACAACATAGCAAGTCACGGAATAATTGCACAACACATCGATAATGAAATTTGTCGCCAACGCTGTTAATTAACAATTTTTAATGATTTTATCGATTTTGTTGTTGCAGTCTTTGATGTAAAAATAAAAACCATGACAATCTGAACTTGCTCGATGACACCAGTCCTGAACAAAACCCACAGCAAGACAACCGGTTTGGATTTCTGCGATTTCTGACATCGCAAGTCATAACCAATTATAGTCGAGCTGCAGTGCATTAGTCCCGCCCTTGTGAGCTAGTAGAATTCTAGATTTTAAGACGTCACAAGTTACAACCAATCACATTAAAGCTAAAACTGGCTCCGCCTCTGTGAGAATCAGTTGGAAAGTGTTGGATCCACAGAGTTGCAGCGAGGCCAAAACACAGGAAAATCAAATCAACACTTTACTTCACCAACACTGTTACAGAAAACTTTAATACATACATATAGTATGAAGTGGTACAGGTATAACTTCAAGTGTCACTATATGCGACCTTTTAATGCTGCAACTGCTCTTAATGTTTGTTTCTTATACTATGGACTTTGGAAAATGTAGATTTGTTCATTTGTGGAATATTTTGATGATTTTTGCTTCATTTTCTTTATTTTATTCACTCTTTCAGTCGTTTTTTATTCCATTTTTGGTTTATTTTTATGATTACTTTATTCATTCTTTTTTCATTTTATTGATTTATGGTTTATTTTGTTAATAGAACTATCAAAACAAGTAAAATCATTTTTACACATTGTTTACATTTAATATGAAAAGTACTTAAAGAGCTAATGTGATTTTCGATCAATTTTGGATTATTTTAGGCTTTTTTAAAACATTTTTTCTTTTCAGCTACAACTGTACCTAAAGTTTGTCATTTTTACTTTGGACTTTGTTCAGGGTTTCATTGATTTTTGGATTATTTTAGAAATTTTTTTTCATTTTGTGGGGCATGTCTGATACATTTTTTGGATAATTTTCTTCAGTTTTGTTCATTTTGTAGTGAATTTGTGGAATGGGTACATTAAAAATACATGTTGACATATGCTCCATTTTTTATTTTCTCATTTTGTTCAGTTTTTTGTTCATTGTATTGAATATTTTGTTCTTTTTTATGAGTAAGATAAGGCTTATTTGATCAGTGTTTAAATTAGTTTGATGATTATTTTGGTTATTTTGATTAATTTTGTTTTCAGTTAGTTTTCCATTTTTGTTGTTTGCTTCTTGATTTTATTTATTTTGGTTCTTTTTCAGTGGATTTTTGGTTTATTTTAGTCACTTTTTTCATATTGGTTATTGTTTTGTTTAGTTTATTTTCATTATTTATATTTTATTTCTGTTTTCTCTGTGGATCATTTTTGTTATTTGGTGAGTTTCTAGAATATTTTGGTCATTTTTTTGTCTATTTTCTTGATTAGTTTATTCATTCTTTGGTCATTTTGTGGATTTATAGGTTATTTTGTTAATAAAACTAACAAATCAAGTTAAATTTTCATTCTTATACATTTTTATCGTCACATGTTAACAGTAAATAACAATAAGTAACAGTAAGTTGTATTTTGTTCATTTTTGTTCATTTTTTTGAATGATTTTGTCCAGTGTAAAGCGCCTAGAAATAATCTAGAGATTATGATTGGTGCTACATAAAGTTTGATTGATTGATTGATTGAGTTTTTGTTCACTGCATGGATTTTTTTTGTTCTTATTTTTGGTCAATTTTTTTGTAATTGTTTAATTTCATTTGTTTTTGATTAATTTGCTCAGTTTCGATGTTATTGATTATTGTATTAATTTTCTGTTAATTTCTTATAATTTCTAATATATTTTGTCTTTACTCATTTTCTCAATGTTTTTTCCTGTTGATTTTTTTTTTTGTACTTTCTTGATTAATTTCTTGTCATTTTCTTGATTATTTTCTTTACTTCTTTCCATTTTGGAGGAATTTGCAGATTAGTTTGGTTATTTTTGTGCATTTTGTTGACTGTTTAGTTCATTGTTGTATTTCCATGACTATATAGCAAATTTTTGTTAATTTTGCTTATTTTATTGAATCTCCATTGTCAGATCTTTCACATGTAAAACATGAAGTTCATAACAAATATACATACACAGTAAAAAATGAGATTAATTGTCCATAACTAAGACCTAAATTGGCTTTAAATGATGTCAAATACATTGTAAAAGCATTAAATGTAAGCATTTGATGCATGCAGATATTCTGAATAAAGGAGTCTGAACACGCAGTGGATAAAAAAAAATAAGAAAAATCAAAATGTACTAAAAAAGTAAAGTGTGGTGTTTATGCAGCCCCTGCAGTGGGTTATTGGGTGCGAGATGTGAGAGAAAGCAACAAAAAGAAGAAAGATGGTGCATGTCTGGACAAAAAAACCCTCACAGAGAGTGAGATGCAAAAGCAGACCTTGGACTTTTTTTGGTAAAACACAGCTCAACAGGACACATCAGTACGGGGATTAATAGCACCGTGAAACATTATAAAGATATTCTAAAATTACACGACAAAAATATTAATTAAACATTAAAGCTCGCCTGAGTTTCAGCAGATGATTTGTGACCCGGCCTCGAAGCACTCACCGAGCGAATGCAAATGAATGAATACATGAATAAATAGAAATGCCACATCTTTGCTAAAAACATAAAAGCCCATGTGCAATTTTCCACAAATATTTTTTTTATACATCAGCCCTCTAAACAAGATTATTCATCGTCCTCCGTCTGTTCAGAGGGATGTGACTCATAAAATAGACAGATACTGAAACGGGCTCTGAGAGCAATGGAAGAAACGGTATAAATTATTACTGTGTGTTGTTGTGACGTTTAAGAGACGAAGCCAAGGGTCTGATTAACCCATTAGGGTGCCCCCGGGGGAAAAAATTAGCTTCCAGAGCTCTCATATTTACACATGGCACCTGCTGCTTTTAAATATACGTCAGGGGTAATTCAGAGGAACTGCACATGGCAACTTGAGGAGAGTTTACCCGTAGTCCTCGATCAGAAAGATGAGTTTAAACCTAGAGCCAGGCATTAAATCCATATTTACCCTAGCTGCGGTTATATGTATTTATATGTATTCACATCACTGCGTAACATGGAGAGTAAAGAATTATCCCTGCATGTCACGATCATCACAAGTTATTATTCATTGATCGTGTGCTTCCAGTGCCTGTAAGATGCTTTTTTAATGATTTTATGTATTTAAATCTTGATTCATTTTGTATTCAGTAACTGTTTCAGCGCAGAGAAACCATCATGGCAACCTGGCGCAATATTCAGAAATTTGAAAATTCAAGATTGTATTTTGAACTGTGTAGGAAATCACAGATGTGTGTGCCAGGCGGTCGACAGGCTGGTCCTTAAAATGCCTTAGATTATTTTTTATTCTGTTATGTTTGTTTTTGTTGTTGTTTTGTGGAATATTTTGTTCATTCTTTTGGAAAATTTATTGATCATTTTGGCTATTTTTGTATACCCCTGTACCTTTAGATCATCAGCTGTCTTGTGCAGCTGGTGTAGGGTCAGTACCTCTATTACTGCTTCTACAACTGCTGTACAAATCCATTTTGTGGCAAGAAACACTCAGTTAAAGATGCAGTCTATGTTGTTAGGAAACTAGCTAGTAGCCGACTGTTTGTCGCGGTCCGCTGTAAATGAGTAGACAGGCCACCTGCAAGTTAGCACGGCTTACAACCTCACAGGTGCACAAGTTCATGCACTCACTCTGTAGCTTACCTAACCATGGGATGACTGAGGAGAGACGGTCTGTGTTTCAGATTCTTTCGACATCTGGTACAGGTAAGAATAGACATACTAGCTTGACAACTGTGAGGCATTAAGCCACGTTGACTAATCATTTACACCAGATTGCTACAGACGATCGGCTACTAGCTAGTCTCCTGACATCGTAAACAACACCTTTAAGTAAAGTGCCCGAGTGCAGTCACCAAAACCAACCCATGCTGTTTGAGATGCTACAATCCGGTGGTTTCTGAGGCCGGTCGTTGGAATCGATGTATCCTCTGCAGCAGAAGTAGCTCTTGTCCCTTTCCTGGGACAGTCCTCGTGAGAGACAGTGTCTTCATAGAGTTTCATGGCTTTGGTGACCTTTGTTTGCTTAAGTAATGATGGACTGTGTTCCCTCTGTACTGTTTCTTGCCATAAAATGAATTTGTAGAGTAGTTGCAGAAGCACTAGCTGGACTGTTGACTCTGTATCCACCTCTGCACAAGACAACTGTTGGTCTAAAGCACATGCAGAAGACAAGAAATGGAACAAATTAACTCTTGATAAGACGCACTAATTAAGTAAAAACAGATCCAGGTTATGACCTCAGAAATGTGAGAGTGCCATGAGTGTGCCAAGCTGTCATCAGAGCTTAATATGAATCAACTGAATAATACGAGCTTGTGAACAGTTCTGAAGTTCTATTACTGGACCTTGAAAGGTCATGAAGTTGGACATTTTGTGTTTGGAAATATGTGAACTCATTTGTTTCTTCCCTTTTGCCTCCTTCCACATGCTCCTCCGTCGAGCAGTCCGTATTCCGCAGCTCTCCGCTCCTCGGCTGCTTCCTGTTCGGCTTCCCGGTGGGCTTCATCAGCCTGATGTGCTACGGAATCTGCACGATCGAAAGTGATGACGGCTCGGAGGGCGTCGACCCGCTCAAGAGGGACTACGTGACCGACGAGGAGGAGGAAGAAGAGGAGGAGGAAAGGCAACGCACGGCCGAACTGGAGGGCCCCGAGGAGGAAGATGAGGCCGAGGAGGAACAAGAGGAGATGGATGCAGGAGAGAAGGATCCCCGAGAGAAGAAAACCGATTAACACGGGGAGCTCCCGGCGGATGGAGGATGATAGGCCTAGTCTAATGCAGTGACATGAAACTCAAAGACATATCAGTGTGTTACTGTTACGCTTCTTTGTTTTTCATCTCACGCCTCCTCCAAGCACAGACTGTCCATCTCTGAGCCGGTGTGTGTGAACGGCGCAGACCTCCGAATCACGTAAGAAACTAACAGCCTTTTTAAACACGTCATGTTACAGGGGAGAGTCGTGAACCCAACGTACCACTTGTTGATTTATGCTTTCTCCTTCATCATGTGACCCTTGTTGACCTCGTTCTTTTGTAAGTGTCCACGTTATACTGTCTTTTTAGTCAGATCGTTACAATACTTTCATTTCTAGACGGCCTAAACCTTGCCTTCAGACCAAATAAACATAATTTTTTGTGTTTACCTCGGTCTTCAACCCGCTGTAGGCTTATCATTTAGAGCTGCCTTTTTCAAATGCACTGATGGGACCTGATTCTTAATCATTTTGGTCATTTTTGGCCATGTTGTTGATATTTTGTTTATCGTGATGCATTTTATTAACTGTCTTTGTTATGTTGGTGTATATTGTTTTCTTGCTCTGTTCATTTTCTTAATTTCATTGGGTACCTAGTTCATTTTCTTGAGTATTCAGTTCATTTTCTGGTTATATCCCTTTATTGTTGAAATTGTCCATTTTCTTTATTATCTCGTTTTATTTTTTTATTGGTTTGTTCATTTTTCTGCTTATTTTGCTCATTGATATTTATTTTTTAATTATTTTGGTCATTTTCGTGAGTATTTTATTTTCTTTATTATTTTATCTGATATTGTTAATTTTCTTTTTTTTCTTTCTGGTCAATATTTTGGTCATTTTTGTTTATCTAAGTTATGTTAATGTTTGTTCCTTTTTTGATTATTTTGTTAATTTTTTGAAAATTTTATTCATTTTTTGTTATTTTGTTCATTGTTTATTTTTCACTTTTTTGTTAATTTTCTGCAATTATTTTGTTCATGTAATCGAACCTTGGTTTGTTTTTGTACTTATTTTACTCATTTCTGCTGTTTGTCCTAATGACATTATTTTTTTCAATATTTTGGTCCTTTTTTCAAATTTACTTAATTTTTTGTTCATTTAATGACTGGCTCGTTCATTTTGTTGATTGATTTGTACATTAGTGTTCTTATTTTATTCACTTTTGTTAATTTTTGTTTTTTCCATTTTATTGATCATTTTATTCTTTTTTTTTTTTGTTCATTTCAGTTCATTTTTAGTAAAAAATTATCATCAATCTTCAATCTTATCACCTCATGTTATCATTTGGGTCTTGATCTGACAAAGTTTAGGAAACAACGATATACTGCAGTTGAATAGAAAAGTGTCCAAGAAGGAAAATCTGCCATAATCGAATTGTGCTTTTTTTCTGTTGCAGCCTGAATTTAGTTCCCTTCTGAAGTAGGTGCAAAGTGCCGAGACGGCCCAGCATTTCTGTCAGCGTTCCTTTCTGAAAATCCGGAACAGCAATTTGTATCACATTCTGTTTGATGCTGGCAAATGCACAAAGATTTCCCCCCCGTTTCGACCCAGCATGACCAACCTGCTAACAATTCCTTCGATAGATGGATCGTACTTGTACAGCAAGACACCCATAACATGCATCACTAACTCCCTGCGTCTGTGAACCACTCGTATTCCTCAGATAGACCGCCTGTTTCTGTTTCCATATTTCAATCTGTCCTCCATCACTGGTTGCTATATTGAATTCAATTGGCAGGTTGTATTTTACATCCTGATGCACTGAGATGTGCACTGGGCATAAAATATATTTCCATTCTATATTTCTTTTTATATATATATATAAGTCCCTTATGTCTGTACTCTCCAGTCCTTCCATTTTCCTGAGGTTTATGTAAAAGCTGAAATAAAGTGAAAGTTATGGCTTGTTTGTAGATTCATGTGGTCAGTTTGTTTCATGAAATAGATACTAACCGTACAACGTGGATTTAGATAAAGAGGCTAAATACAGAGATGATTCCAAAGGCAGTTGGTGTATGCCATAGGAGTGTTGGAGGACGGGTTGTGAGACTAAACGTCACTGGAAACACCGGGTCTCGTCTCGAACTCAGCATTTTTGCTCCGTCTCAGACGAGGAGGACTCGGGATTTCTTGTCGAGACCAGTGAGGATGAGGAATGTAGCACAAAGTTCTGCAACTCTCACTGGGAAATCTTGCTGGCTGGTAACAAAAGTCAGAAGACGAGTTAGGAGTTGGCAAAAAGTTTCACACCTAAAAGAAATGTTTTTGTCCAAAAAGTGCCAAATCCATAGACTGTATATATCAGTGGACAAAGAGACGGTGACATCTTTTTGGGGCCAATCGGGCTGTCACTTCCTGGATGACATTGTGGAGCCAAAGACAGGATGTAACCATATTTGGATGAATGGCGGTGGGGCTGCGGGAGCGTAGTATGTCCAAGTCAGCTAATGCTATCACTATCTTACTGATTTGGTAAAACTTGAACAAACATGGCCAAAGTCATGTTACAGTTGAGCGTCTGTCGGGAAAAACTATGCTCTACAGAATAAATAGAAGATACAAAGGTCTGACTCTGCCAGTGAGTCGTTACCATAGCGATCTGTTTATCAAATCCTCAGCACTGCAGTAATTTTTTTGTCGTAAGATCTTGATAACGGAGCACCAAGTTAAATAAAGAACGTCAGATTATTTGTTAGAAAGAGCCACAGTCACCGACACCCAGCCATGTTTCCACCACAAAAAGGAAGTCCAGATCAGGCGAGTTGAAGAAGTCCCTCGGTATAAACGTTTTGTTTGCCAGTGATCTGGCCTTTACCATCCCGATCCTGGCTGGAGCTGGGGTCCGGGCTTCACCAGAGCTGGGAGCTCGACACAGCAGCCTCAGGTTGCGGAAAT
>JAQQAE010001910.1:0-23783 GCA_029823295.1 Pseudamia nigra
AAAGGAGGAGGGGGGTGGGGGGCGGCCGTGCACAAAACTCAGACACTGTGACAGGTGGAGGAGAAGTTTTGACAAGGAGCAAAGGGGTGTCGAGGTGGGAAAACGAAGTAGGTTAAAAAAAAGAGCAGAGTCTGTTCATCGAGGGGCTGCAATTAGATGGCAGCACAAACAGTAATTAATTTCACTTATTGTAGCCTGTAGCCAAGAGAGACTTGCTGACCTTTCCTGCATATTTTTAAGAAACAGTTTCATGAGTGTGTTTTCTCATTTGCATGGCTTATTTGCACCACAGCATGGCAAAGTAGTGACATCCAAGAAGGCAACGCAGAACAAAAATGCTTCCAGGGAAAAAGTCAGCTGTAGCAGGAAATGTTTATAAAGGTGTAAAAGCTACGTGTAATAATTCAGTGCGCTGATTAATAACTGACTGAAATCTGTCATTTGAGAAACTTAATGCAGTAAAAATGGCTGCAAAATACTTGCTCCTGCCCCTCAAACATGAAGACAGGTAGCTTCAACACAAATTAATTCTGATTAACAGCAAAGATTACACAAATATCTCTTGTATTACCACAACAAATAAGAAAATATGCTGCCGCTTTTTGTGTGAGATCATTTTATATTCATTAATTAACTGCATTTTTGGGGGGTTAAAATCTGTATCAATATTTTTTATGCTTTTTTGCAACACTTTACTAAACTAGTTTTCCTCACATGGAGATCAGCAGCACTTATGAATATTAAGCATCGTAAGATGAGGAGGGAAAAAAAGCATTTTTATTACAAAATTACACAAAACAACACTTATACTTTGCGTGTAATAAAAATATTCAGTATTACAAGGCTGGTGGTAGAGTGGTTGAGGGTAAAACAACAGCCCAGTGATTCTTTGTTGGGTCTCACTTTGTCCTCGTCTCACTTTTTGTTTCCTGCCTCATTTTGAATTAAACGTACATAAATGATTTAATAAGTAAACAATGAAGAGGAAAAACCACTGGTTGAGGTAGATTGTACAACATTTTAGTGGAGCAATATTGGTACAATAATTTAAATAAATATACATGTTGGAGTTAGCTGCATGTTTCTCCTTCATTTTCATTTGAACCCACTTGAATATGTTTATCCTTCAGTTATATTCTGGTCTTAACTCTGTGTCGACAAATAAAACCCTGTGTTCATTTGTTGAATAAAGTGAGTCTGAAGTGAGTGCTGAACAGATTTAAAAACTAGATTATTGTATAACAGATCATTGGCACATACTCATTTACCTTGTCAACTGGTATGATCATCAGTCATAATTTTCTCACATTTTATGGACTAAACCATAGACTAAAATGTCATCACCAGACTCCTCTGTGCAGGAAGGTTTATTGTTGTTTGTACAAATAGTCCTTAACAGTAAACTCAAAAATCTGCAGCAAAACAATATCTATGATCGATTCCAGGAGCTGGATGTTTACTCTTGGTTTTATCGGGTAGAGTCATTGATTTTCAGCAAATTTTTTGTGGTCCTTCAGGGTGAGCCGCAGGGCGAAGACCCCCTGGTGTTTGAGCTGCAGATGGGCGGACAGATCGTGGAGGAACCTGCTTTAGCCCCCGGAGTGGAGCTGCGAGGAGCAACTCTGTCTGATGAGCTTTTTGAAAGTTGATCAGACACTTATGCTAAGAAGGGGAAACTGGAGCAAAGGCATCCTTAATTATCTGATGAGGGGAAGCTTATCTGAACGGTTTCTTTTTCTCTCCTCTTTTATCCTGATGGATCACATTGCAGATCTTTACATAACAAAAGAGGTACCTGGCCGGCCTGCTTCATTTAAAACTCCACACTGTTCATGTATGAGCCCAGGTTCTGATCCGAGAAAGAATAAGTGATCCAGTAAATTTTATGTAACGCATTCTGGAGCAATGTTCCTCAAATATTGAATGATAAAGATTTTAGGCTGGAACATATTGGGACATTTAGAGGTCTTCTCCCTGCACTGAGTCTGTAATTAATTCACGATTAAAAGTATTAGTACAGGCTTTGTGTGGTGATTTATTTAAAGGCTGGCACTAACGCTGGCTCGGTTTCCTCCTTTAGGAAATGGGTAATAAGATCCGATGCCAGGCCTTCTTTAGCATCCCTCTCCACGCACACACATCTCATATTAGTGTGTCTCCTCCATTAGAAGCCCACACATAAGCACAGGAGCCCTGTCACCACCACCGTCACAGTCACCATGTTAACTTATTCATCCCTGTTAAAGCCCATGTAACTGGATAGCTGTTAATTAATATAGCTGTCGGGTAAATGGTTGCCGCCGGACCATCGCCACCATCCATCAGTAACATAATCTCAGGCTTGTTTTCATGCCAGGCCTCGGGCTCAATTAAGATAATGCTATGCAAACGAGGTCTCTCGCCATTAGCCTCATCACTGAGGGGCCGTTAATGGCATAATTGGGGCACTCCAAAGAACAATTACTGTCGCACCTCCTTCCCACCTATGAGATCAGCAATCATCTGCGAGCATAGCTGAGGAGTCATGAGTCGTGACCGCCGGGTGAGGAGTCATGGCTGCAGATTGACCCGGGAGGTCCAACAGGAGCAGCTGGAGAGCGCAAACAGACATGCAGGCTGACAACAGCCAAAACTGCAGGACTGTGACCCTCTGATGGGCTGTAATTATCTGCAAGTGGTGCATTAGTGGTGAAATGGATCATAAAAGTATAATAATGTGGCAGCGAGTGATGCCAAAATCTTTTCAGGATAAGATTTGTATTGTTCTTCGTGGCAAAATTTACAGTAATTCGCATTTACCTTAATGATTTGCGACCTTTAATTGCAACTTCAGTAATTAACAGGTGAAAATATATCTACAAACAAAAGTAAAAGTGATATAACTATTTCTGAAAAGACAGATTTTTTAAGTTGTATCATACTGTATGTCAGTCAAGTTCAGATGAATGGTGTAAACTTCTGGTAATCTGTTCAATAGGACTTCATCTGTCAGAATCGGGGTTTAGCATAACGAGTTTTGCATGAGGGACAGAAACACACCAGTCGCAAAACAAACTCAACTGTAGAGCAGATACAACTTTTTTGTTTGCCTCAAGAAATTTCCAAATTATTGATGCTTTGACAATTGAAAGGCTCCAAGCTCCAAACCATAAAGTGTTTGAACAAGTGACTGAAAAGATGAACAAAGCTGGGATTCACTAAACCATGACTAAATCGAAAACACTAGAAAAGAGTGAATGTTACTTATTACAAGAATAAAAGTCAAAACGTTCAACTAAATTTAAATGAACCTTTTTTCCTTTCTCTTCAGTTATATTTCCAGCTGACTAGACGCTTCACAATCCCGTGTCAAAAAAGTTCTATCCTGGTTTAATGCTTTTATTTAAATGTGAATATAACTTCATTTGGAGTCCATGCAAACAGTTAACATAGTCAGAATGATTTCAGTTGAGTTGGAGATATTGAGGGGAGGATGTGACATTTAAATGAGGAGCAGTTGAGGGATCCAGAGCGAAAGTGAAGTGAAAGATATTGTTGCTCTTAGGTTGTAAATAAAAGTGATTGAAAGTAACAGGAGCAGTTCTGAAAAGAGTCAAAAAGAGATGGAAAATTAAATTAAAATGCTAACTTCTTTTTCACTTCCCTACAGCAGACCTGTCATGCTGAGAACTGACTAACTGGAAGTTCTAGACATACACAGCATACAGGTTGTACATCCTGATTCTGCCTATTGGTTCACTTTCATATTTTTCAGTGGGAGGAAAAAAAAACAATCCTTGGGAAAGCACACTGAGCGAACCAAAACAAAAAAAATATGATCAAAGTCTGAGTCATTTAATTCTCACCTGACTCCACCTCTGTGTGAGGTTTTCTGATGCCTTTAAACTAAAAGGAACTATTTATATATAGTTATCTTTGTTACAAGGTACATGCTGTGACTAAATGTAACACTCTGAATCTAGGAACAGGCAAAGTTTCATATTTCTCTTACATTTCTGCTATGTTCTATCCAAATTTGTAAATTTCCAGTTCTGTGCATGTGCTGAGTCACATTCCCACACATTTCCCTCCTCACTACGTTTGTTGTTGATTTGCAGGTTTCCTGCCTTCAGCAGCAGGAGAGACAAAAGCCACATCTCTGCAATACTGAGGCCCTTCCCATCTGTTGTCTGCTCACACCTCCACTTTGCTACATGACTCACACACACATTCGCACAGCATAGGCGGGCTTCAGCACTAGCACTAGCTATAATGATTCCTCTGACACACATTGGGGCACATCATTCCACAGCACAGCACAGCTTTGCAGCTCAAGGCCCCTAAACCTCACTCAGACTTCTCACTAGCAAGATGCTTCCTCTGTGTGTGTGTGTGTGTGTGTGTGTGTGTTCATGGCCATGCAGCTGAGCAGTGAGCGGCTCCTTGGGAATTTTAAGAGTCAAGCCCCCCTAAATCTCCTTGTTTCAACTTTAGAAAATCAATAGGATAAATATCCTGTTTGCCCCTCTTGTCCTCCGCCGCCCAACTCCAGTTCACTGAGGTTACCAGAGCGGAGAATCTCGCTCTCACCTCAGGCTATGTTTAAAATAATCCCTGTTTTTTGAGCTCTGAATGGCCAAGGATCTCAGGTGCAGTTCTTTTTTTAAACAGCAAGAGGGAAAATCATGTTAACATATGCCATTGGAGAACGCCACTGGCTAAGTCCTCCAATCGACCTGCTCCGTGTGTGATTAGGCTAGTGAAGCTGAGCCTGGCCCAGACACAGATCGAACAGGGTGCGCTCTCAATATGGATGTAAGTCGTGCCTGCAGTGGCCACATCCAGATGCTGCTATTGATTTTTTTCTCCTCAATTATATAATAGAAGCTCTGTTCTGGATTTGAACTTAAATCACATAGTTTGATGAGCAAGCATGTCTTATAAATCAAGAGGGTATTTTGACTCATATGAAATAGGATTTTTATTGACTGCATTTGGCAGCCCCCTCTGGAGAGATTTGCGTGTTTACTGTGTGCATGTTCACGTGGAATGTGTGTGATAGTGTCCGATTGTAGGTCTATTTTTATGTTCCAGGTGATTGGACTAAAGACAAAAAGGCAGTGACACAAAACTTTGAGTGTGCAGTTCAGCAGGCCACAACTCAAGCTTCCACAAATCTGTTTTCTAAAGCCATTGGATTAGTTCTCCCTGTACACAGCTGACTCTTCTAATTGGAAGGCATCCGTTTTTTTGCGATTCAATCCATTGGCAACTTTGTTGAAATACATCTGTAAATTCTTTGTAAATTCAACATGTCTGAGTTTTGGACCAGCGATTAGTTAATACGTTTAGAGACGAGATCCAGTAATTCTGCCTCTATTTTTACAGCATTTCTATACAAAATGAAAAAGTTAATAGTTGCATCTGGCAGCAGGCAGACGAAAAAAAAAAAAAAATCATGTCTTGCCGCCAAAGTTGAGTTTGCTTGTGAGGAGCAGTGAAGAGGAAAATGGTGATAAAATGCAAATAAGCTGCTTATTAGGCAACACGTCTCCTCTTAAAGAACTTGTGAAACTGATGAGTTTTCATCCCTGTTTTTAGATTAACTATAATTTCTTGAAATCTGCTTTCAGAACTAAACAAAACTGCAGATCTAGGCATTAAACACAGACACGCACCACAGTGTTCATTTCATAGTGACACCATCCATCCCAGGTACATATGACTGTCACTGTTAACTGAAGTATTTCATGCCCTATAGACCTGGTAAACCGACCCATCACGCTCTGTTCATGGAGGACAAACATCGACCTAATTTCAAGCAGCCTGTCCTTCCTGCAAACGAGAGCACCGTCATTATCACAGAGTGCCATCAGACACCTGGAGGAGGACGGTGGAGAGGCGGCGGCCGAGGATGGCCGGGGGTTCGGTTCGGTGGGAGGGAGGGTAACCTGAGCTGCAGATGCTAATCTTGCTACGCTCAGACATTTTGGGGGATAATTGTAGCCTTGGCTGAGCTCAGGTGATGATGCAGGCGATCCGCTGGAGTTAAGCCCCATCGTACTCGCCAGTTTGCTCTTCTTCCACCCTCACATCTCTTTTTCCACCCTCGACTCACTGTGTATGAATATTCCCTAGAATGTCTGACAGACCCACAGTACGAGCTAGTGGGGAAGGGTCGTGGGCGTAACTTTAGCTGGAGTAATGAGGCCTAATCCCCTGCTGACTGGGGCCTGTTTAAACAGCTCCTGGCTGAGCCACCCGGTAATGGAGTAATTAACCCCAGCGCCCTCTTCTGCCCAGCCGTTCCAGTCCTCCACAACAAATGCCCCCTGTATTCCTCTCCATCTGCACTGCTCTCCGTCATTGTCCCGGAGAAAGATGGAAACTGACAGAAAAGCATCCAATGATGGAAAATAAGATCAAAATAGAGATGCAGTGTAATGTCAGTGCGGCCAATAAGAAAAAATAGCCACTACATTTTTACAAACAAGTATATGTATATTTCAGCATTTCAGAAACAAAAAAATGTTTGTGCTGTGCTCTGCGTTGCTTTTCTTCACTCGAGGTTCTACTCCAACCCGTCTAAGTTTTAGATTGTGGCAATAAAAGTGTTTTGGTTTGGGTTTGGAGGAGGTGTATTATTTATTGAATACTAATGGCTATACTGAAGCATTTTAATCCCATCCTTACGGCTTTTTTCTGTAAGTACAGGTGCCCTCCCTGACCCCAACTAAGTGCTGTCAGTGCTGAAACCTAACCATAAAAAGTCTAAAAAAGCTGTTGCTTCTCAGACTCATTTCACTATATGCTATTACAACACTATCACTATAGCAATCATATTAATGTACACAGAAATGTTATCATGAAATCTATTTTTGATTGAGAAACATTGACATACATCGATGATTTGCAGAAGTACAATATGAAAATGTTATTTTGGAGACATTCCCGTGTCGTGCATGCTGAGTGAAGAAACAATAATGGAAACAGTTCAAGGTTCGAGGGTCATTATACAAGCGCTGTGAATCACTTGAGGCAGTTAAGGTGTGAAACACATCTCTGCCTCGACTGATCTGATTTCCAGACAATCATACACGGCAGATTCTTTGTATTTGCTTTTGGTGGGCTCACGAAAACAATCAGCACAATCAAACAGCATACACTACTCACAGGCATCCCATCAAGCCAAAAGGAAAAGCCCTGTGTGTTCGGCTCTTGGCGTCTCCAGCCGGCTTAACACAGAGAGAGGCGCTGAAGCGTTTGAAGTAAGCAGCCACCACACATTATACCAGATGAAATGCTATCATGCGTGGTCGCTGAATGGTTTGTGTCATTAAGAGAATAAGGCAAACAGGGAGCCGAGTGTGCTCAGAACCTGCCTGCTCACACGCCTTTCTGTGGGGAAGGCAAGATTAAGGGGATGTTCAGAGGCTCTCGTCTGTCAAGACTTCAAAGATGCCATCGACACCCCTTGTTTCTGCCGGCGCAGCGACCAAATCGCACACACTCCGCCGCCTCTGTGGCTGTCAAAGCTCCTCTGACATCCCCTTTATCAGGTATACAGGCTTTAATCCAGACACAGATAAATAAATCAACACACAGGGGTCTCACTCTTTTCGGCGCCTCCTGGCGGCAGGGTATTTGCACAGCCGAGGAACAATATCAAGAAGTCATTAGTTGTCTGCTGGGGACAACAAAGAAAGGCCAATTACAAGGTACAGAAGGGATCATTAATGCACGACTGTCAAATACAGACAAGCTAAAGAAGTGAATTAACCAGTATGCACTACATTTTTTCTCCTGGCAGACGTGTCAAATGATTCAGAGCAGCAAGAAATGAAATCAGCAGTGGCATCAAGGCAATGAATTTGGCTCATTTCCTCCTGCATGAATTAAAAAAAAAAGCATGAATTGAATTTCAAAGCGTATCTATCGGTTTCTACAAACAGAGAAATGGATTGCTTGCCACCTTTTTTTTTTATTTTGCAGGAGCAGAGATACCCAGTTTTGACACGTAGTGCAACATCTGGAGGAGGCAGATGAGAGGAGAACAGAGGAGTTTGAATTAGAGCTGACACATCGACATGCAGGCACATCAGAGGCAGCCCTGCACGGCGGGATGGACACATCAGTCTGTTTGGATATCGGTGAATCCTGAGCGCGAAAAAGCACACAGCTGAGCGGGACCGCGGGAAGCAATCTGAGCTATCGACAATGAAATAAATACAGAAGAACAAACCAAAGTAACAGTAGTGTGTACCCAATATGACTGCTTTAACTCACAGAGAACTTCCCGGGAAAGAGGAGGGAGAAAAAATAACTGGAAAGGCAGAAAGAGTGTTGTACCTGTCTAGGTGTATTTCCGCTGGTTCTTTTCATTTTATTTTAACAGCAAAAGCGAGGCAGACAGAGATCACCACAACAGAAAATATGATGTCTGAACTGAGAAGAGAGATCTGTTGTTCCATTGTTCTGTTTGTTTGTTTTGAAGACCAGTCTGGCAGCGGCAAGCACATCTTTTGCAGAATACAAAAGATGCCTTAGAGGCAACATAAGTGAAGTTTTATGCTGATGACTGACTGTTTGACAAACATCGGAGGTGAAACTCCAAGTCTGTTCAGCGAGGAAGAGGAAGAAGGCGCTAAAAAAATAACCTGGGTAATGTGTAAAAGAAAAAGAGGGGGGAAAAAGAGGGTTTAAAAACTGAAGGGAGTGAGAGGACAAAAAAACTAATTTATATCCTATAAGAGGAATGTGAGGCACCCAGGGGGGCCCTGTAAGTTGTGAAAAATTAAAGGAGACGGATTCAAACTGTCCAATTTCCACATCAAACAAACCCTGGGCTCCATGCTCCTGGAGAGGCTGCCTCATATCCAACACATAGCCTCAGAAAAAGGTGCCTCCCCCCCTCCCCATTCTTCCTTTACCACCACCTCCTCCTTCTCATCCCCTCCACAAGTCCACCACTGCAGCCGCTACATTTTTTTATTTATTATTATATTTTTTTCTTTACTGCTACTCTCCATTTCCTCAATAACCCCGCTCTCTAATTCCCCTAAGCACTGTACTGGTTACACTAGCCACTGTCTCTCCCCTGCCTAATTATACCCTTGTGAGTCTATTAATCAACTTGTGAATTATTTAAGAAGGAGAGCTCCTCTGCCTGTAACTGGCTTTGACACTGAATGAGAGATAGGCAGTGAGTGGAAGAGGGGGGCGAGGGTTAGGATGGAAGGAAAGACGGAAGGTGGGTGGAAACACGAAGAGAAAAGAGAAGAAAAGAAATGAAATGAAAAGGAAAGAGAGATTGAATCGGGGTCTTCTTGCATTTGTCCCTTGAGGATTGGGCTGCCTGTGCAGCGTTGCACCCAGACGAGACAAAACCCCCATCAACATTCACCCTGTTTGTTTTTTTTTTTTCTTGTTGTTTTTATTTTTTCTCTCTTCCCACCCTCTATTTTCATGCATAAGTTTTCATGATAAACAGGAAATTCATGAATATATGGAGTGATACAGTGAGAAATAGAGGAGGAGGAGGAGGAGGAGGAGGAGGAGGGGGGCAGAGAGGATGAGGTGAAGAAAGAGGAGTGAACAGTCAAAGCCAAAGAGTGAGCCGAGACCGGGAGGGAATTATGTAGACAGCAGCATACACACTTGAATACACTCACAAACACACACATGCATTTACACACACACACACACACAACAAGCAGTATTGCAGGCGAACCGGGGTCCTCGCGCTGTTTGACAGGAGGCAGCGTCTCCCCTGAGCAGCAGGTATATGCGCGCGCGGCGGCGGCGCCGGTGATGATGATGGTTGTTAACGTGCCATAGTCTGTCCTCCTCCCGCTCCCATGGTCCCTCCTGCTGCAGCCGCTCCTCATCAGTCGAGAGGAGAGCCCGACCCTTCTAATGACTCCCATCGACACTGACGCCCGCCATAAGCAGCCGGGGCAGGAAGAAACAAGAGCAAAAGTGAGATCATTATTATTTTCATAATGTTTTGTGCTCTCAGTCGCACCCCTGGCGGATCGCGGTGCTGCCCGCAGAATCGTAATGAACTCCAGTCTGACGAGTGTTTTGGGGCCAAAGTGAGGAAGTTTATTTCAAAGACGGCGTGACACTTTAGGGTTAGTCCACCGAAAACTGCACAAAAACCTTCCATCACTCTCATGTTAAGATTGGAGGTGGGGGGTGAAATATTCCCGATGGCCCCTGGTTATTCAGCTCTTATCTTTCCAAACGAGTTGCCAAACTTGGTGAAATTTCAAGATCTGGTCAAGAAAATGATGTAACCATTAAGTGGCTTTTGGTCCCGTCTATAAATTCAGCAGAGGCCTGTTCCACAAAGTGAAGTCAGGTTTTATTATAAATAGAGCCCAATGTTACAAATCACAAATATAATACAAGGGTATTTGCAACCTGTGCAATACACAATAAAACAACACCTTTCCTTTGAAAAACTCCAACAGGGTAAAAAGTTGAAGAAACCTCAGGAAAAGGCACAAATGACCCTCTTCAGACACGGTAATGTGTTATGTGTACAGAAATGTATACACTCACTGAATACAATAAAGTTCACCAAATTAGCAGGTGTCTTTCGTCTAATCTGAGCTGTTCGTAAAGTAAATTTAACACAGTCCAAGCTCAGTTCTCTGGCAACCACTGCTGGAAAACTAGAAATATACTCGATATTGCATTTTATTCCATGGGGACTATTTCTTTAGGAGAAAGTGGTTCCAAGAAAACACTACTCACTAAGAAACACCAGGGTTTTATCCAGTGAAACCATTGGGCCTCGAATAAGAACATTTTTCCTTCAACTTTAAAACCGGCATGTTCAAAATCAAATTCAACATTTCCTTTTGTTATAACTGATTAATTATCTCTGTCAGTTTTATAGTTTACTTTATAAGCCAACTTCAGTCACTATGTCACATGTAATTCAGCCAGAATACATTATATGTCAGAGCACCAACCATCCAATACTGACTGTTTTATAAATAACAATAGGTACATGAAAATGTGTTTATTTTTTTTCATGTGAACTGATCCTTTAACACTTTGCAACTCTAGGTATTAAGTGACTGGCTGAAATGTGCTTTCAGAAAGGATGTGTGCACATTTCATGTATGAGGGAAAATGTGTGTCTTTGAGTAGCACATCTCATTAGGCCTGCTGTTGTCTGAGAGGGTACGTTAGTCCACATCGCTCCGTCTCTGTGGGATGTTTATTAAATTAATAAAAAGTTGCTCAAGGCGAGCTGTACCGGCTAATGCCCAGGGCTCGGCTGTGATTGGCACTCTCCGCCGGCCTGCGTCCTCTCTTGGGTCCCCCCTGCGTTTGCTTTAACTAACTGGCCGTGACTGAGGAGAGCAGGCTGACATGAAGCCCCTCTCCATCTCTGTACACCCCTCACATCCTCCCCATCCATCTCATCTCCTCTCAGACTGAGTGGGCTCAGTTAGCTTTGAATTGGGAAAGAGGAAGTCAGTGAAAAGAGGCTGTTCAACCTCCAGCTATTTACAAAAAATGTTACCTCAAGTGTTCCTCAGTTATCATAAAATATCAGCCTGAAAGTTTGGCTCAGTGGATGTGGCATCATAACTAACCAGGAAAACCACCATAGAGCCATCTGTTTTACTGCACAATATATGGATGTTGGAATACTGACATGAATACTTTATGTGCATGTTTGGTTGCATTTTAAAGAAAGCAGAAACGGGGAACGTGACATTCCAGAACGGTTTACCAAACTGGGAGCTGAATTGGGGACACTGGTTCACAATGAAAGCCTTAACTACTGTTGCCCAACATACTGTAGTTTATTGAAGGTTACACCTATAACATTGGTTTATGGTCAAAATATTGAGAATGCTAAATAAAATTAAAAAATGCTCTGGACTTCAGAAACAGTGGATGACATCACAAACGTAATCACAATATTAGCCAGTAGGATTACATAATGGCAAAATGTTACAATTTAAAGGTCCACATTTAAGAGGCTTTATGATCGAATTAGCAGAAATGTAAAGACAACATAACCTCCGACGTATGTTGACAAGTTGAGTAAAACAAGTTTTGCTTGCGTTTACATTAATGAAACTCCTGTATTTTTAGTGTTTATGTCCCTTGACAACCAAGCAAACAGACTCAAAATTCTATTGCAATTTTGCCCACAATTATTGCGACGTGACTTTCCACCAAACTGTGCGGCCCTACTTACATTGTTTTGCTTCTAAACATGTATAAACGTATTAAGTTTTTGCACCTAAGCTACGTGTGACAGCAAAACAACCTGGGAGGGGGAGTCAATGTAAGTCAAATCTGTGACAAAACGCAAGAAAACGAACTGAATTATGTACAAAACTCACAATAAATCCTAAATTGGGCACAATTCAACGTAAAATCATCCAGTTAGCCAAAATCTACAGTAACATCACACCAGATTGTAACTGATGCAGATAATCTCCGGCATATGTTCACATGTACTGGTTGGGGCCAAGTCTGGAAAACTACTGGAACAGCATTTTTAATACACTCTTAGACAATAATGTGGTATACAGTACTTCAGGCCACATGCATTTACAGCAATACTTGGAGATGCCTCTCAAACAATACACTAGGTGCCTGATAGTATTTAATTGGAAATCCCCCAATCCCACTTCCCACACGTTATGGATCCGGAAAATGTGCCACAATATTAAATTAGGGAAAATGAGATGTTCATTTATTGCTGTTCATACAAGGTTTTTGAGATTGTGGGTGATTTGTTCTTTCACTTATTAAACTTCTCAGCCATACATGTGCTAATATCTGAACATATCAATGTATTGGACACAGACTGAGACTAACCAATGACTGATATTGGGGTCAGTGTTCCACCATATGTTATGTCTAATTTGTGCCCTTGTGCTGAACTGTATATACCGATAACACAGGGAATATATTTTGTGCAAATGGCTACGCAGGCCTAACAGATCAGTGACCCAACTTCAACAGAAAGTGATGTAACCTTCAAGGGATAAAAATACGAATGTGGTGTGTGTAGAATGTGTCTGAAATTGTCCTTTATGCTGGATGTAATGGGAGAAATAAGTGACCCATCACGTTTATTTCGGCACTCAAAACTGTCATTTGAAAATTTGGGATCAGGTTCAAAAAATGTGCAATGAAACCTTTTGTACTGAGTCACTCATTGGTTTTAATTTTTGTTCATTGTCTTCATTATTTTGCTTATTTTTGCTTGGTATAATGTAAGGAAATTGAGGATGCGAAGTGTACAAAATAAATGCAGTCCTCCGATCTTTTATTTTTTTAACCTTTATTTATACGGGTAGTTCCATTGTGGCGTGCAGTGTAATTTACATGAGAGACCTGTTTTGGATGGACACGAACAACATTTAGCTACTACAACAGTACATTTAAAGAGTACATACATACTGTATATAAAACCAGTTGTCTTATCAAAATGGAGATACCGTGTCTGTTTGTAATTCATTTTTAATCCCAATAACTCTGCCATTTTATCTTTTGTGTCTTGAGTTGGTAAAGTCTGGAATCACTGATTTGAAGACGGTGAAATCATCGTGTGAGTTAAAGTGGTGGCGAGTCAAACTGTCCACTGTGTTATTTAATCATTGTTCTGGCTTATAGGTGATTGTAGATTTCATTTGTTATTTTCCCTGATTACTGTGAACTATAGCTTGTTGAAACGTTAACACAGGAAAATGCTCTGAGGATATACAGACAGAAACCAGACAGAGGTCATGAAGAGGAAAGGCTTTCTATACAGAGCCAGAATAATCAAACAGACAGGGGCGGAGGAGACTCCAGAGAGGAAAATGAGTCTAATCATCATACAAGCATTTCTCCCTTCACACAAACACTTTATTTAGACTGCTGGCATTATGTTCCAATTAAACACAAAAAGAAAAGTCTGGCATTTCAAACTCTTCAGAGAATCTGCATATCGCCTTTCAGGAAAAAAAGGGGAAAAAAACAAAGGGAAAAAATTAAAATATATTATCATCTTTTAAAAATCCTTTTAAAAATAAACAAGACAAACACAAACAAAACACAACAAAAAAGCCCCTCTCTGTCTCTTTCACTTCATATCTCTCTGTCTATCTCCCTCTCTCTCCTGCAGCTTGGCTGGGCGACTCTCTGAGGAGGAGGAAGCTGAAGAGAACTCATTTGCATATAAACTGTGAGAGGCAGGGATTGTCATCGGCGGCACATTAGAAGCAAGGAGCGCGAAGGGAGAGGATTTTCATGTGCAAATTTCAGCCTCACCAACTCCATGCATTATTATTTCATCAGCTCCTAAGAAGGAAACCCTTCCGATCCCCAAACCCCGCCATCTTCCCCACGGACACTTCAAGATTCAGACCAAATCCCCCTGCTGCGACACTTCCCCAGAAGGCCCTACTACTGAGTAGCTGTTTACACCGCAGGACGCAGGAGGAGTCAATCCGCCTCCGAGACAGGCGAGAGATCACATAAGAAGCAACCGCAGGAAAAGGGAACACATATACACCAGTTGTGACCAGCAATATCGGTGTTCCTTGCATTAATTGCTTGTAAAGTGTGAAGCTGGAGGCTTGCACGCTTTCAAGTTTAAAAAGGAGATTACAGCCAATTAGCGGGGCCTCAGAAAACCCTTTAGTGCCTGGGGAATAGCAGGCTGATCCCTAATGTGGGACAGCTGTGAGCAACAAAGGAACAGTCGTAGTCCTGCTTTTGAAAACACACATGCAAGCTGAGCAGTTTTAAAAAACACACACAGTCTCTTGGATGTATTGTATGTAAAAGCTCACATGCAAACAAAAAGAAGAAAAGGAGTGACTGATAGCAGTAGCTGTAAAGAAGAGCTATTACAGCATGAAAAATGAATGAGTATATACAGTACATGCAACCACGCAAACAGGCAGAGAAAGTATGCACACATTCCCAAAGTGTCAAAAATGAGAACAGACAGGGAGGTAAATATGTTTTAAAAGGTGAGGGGGAAATCGTTTGTGGGTAGGGGAACGTATTTCATCCTTTTAAATCAATTTGTCAGGTTCTTCTTGGAGCCGCATTACCAAAAGAGCCGCGTGTTTCCCTGTAAACTGCCATCTTTAATTTCTTTGTCTGACATGCTCCACTGTACCACGACACACCAGAGACAGAGTGTGAGGTGAGCAAAAGGTTCAAAGCCCAGATGGGAGCAGAGCCTGTGCACCCCTGAGCACCGTGGATTACCTCATTCACTCTTATGTCAAACAGAAGGTAGGAAGAGGAGGAACACAAGTCGAAAGATCTCCACAGGCTCCATAATCTACGACGATTTATGCCGAGCCCTGCGACTCGCACATTACGAGCCTCGCTCAATGATTCCCTTCTTCCTCTTTATCTTTTCTCCCAGTGTTTCATTCCACTTTCAGTCTGTGTACCTTTCTGTCACATTCACCATGCACCTGCACATCCTCCGACTACACCCTGCCATCTTCCTCCTCCCTCATCCCCACGCTCACATTAGCAAAAACAGCTGTCTGCCAAGTATTCCGACTTCAGGTAATGATATTCAGATCCTCCATCTGCACTCAACAGCTTCACCTGAAGTGGATGGTAAAATGTAAGTGTGTATGGTAGACTTAGGAAAGAAGAGGGCTCTTAATCTAAACACAAATGGGTTTGTCTCTAGAACAGTGTATCCAGGTTTTACGTTAAAGATGATGATTTTGGCAGATTTAGGAAAAATGCCCACCAACATTAGCTTTACCTGAGTGCTTTTAAACAATAAATATATAACCATTTGCGGGAGAAATTTGATTATTGAATTGAACAAATCACATTATGTGAAGGAAATCTCAGAAGAGCCACCAATGGGCCTTGCTGTAAAACTGTTTCACAGCTGCTGATTTCAAGTTCTTCTTGGTTTTTGGTCATATGTTTGCACATTTCAAGTAATAAACAACACCAGTCAAAAGTTTGGCCACAACTTCATTGTCATTATCAACATTGATTAACATCAAAGACTTTTAAACTGTAAAAGAACACGTGGAATTATGTAGTAAACAAAAACAGAACATGTTTTATCTTTTAAATTGTCCAAAGTAGACACGTTTAGCTTTGATGACAGCTTTGCACACTGATGACGTTCTCTCATTAGATTCATCAGATAAGTCATCTGGAACAGTTTTCACATCACAGGTGTGTCTTGTCAAGAGTTCATTCGTACTATTTCTTGGCTTCTTAAACATCAGTTGCCTTATGCAGAGAATGGGTAGGAACAGAGTCAAGAGCCCCATTAGTGCCACTACAACTACTGTACAAATCCATATTATGGCAAGAAACACTCAGTTAAGTAAAGATAAAGACAGTCCATCATTACTTTAAGATTACATTAATGAAGGCCAATCTGAAAAATATCAAGAAGTTTGAATGTGCGTTGTGTTCATGTCTTCAGTATTAATGGACAATCTTAAAAATAATGGAAATAAAGAAAAACCACCGAAGGTTTGTGTCCAAACTTTTGACAGGTAATGGATTTCTTTTTTTTCATTCTGTGGGGAGAGACTCTTCAATGTTTGGGCAAAAGGAAGATGATCTGTCACAAGATGTAGTTACAAGTAATTTCATCACCACAATATTCAACAATATCATTGCGTATCACATTTTTTCCTCACATCATGCAGTTCTGCTTAAGTGTGAGCCTTTACCTATTCTGTGCAGAACAATAACATGTTATTCCAATAAAAGCTGAGATACAATAATATGTAAACATCTCATACAGGTCATTGTGTGTCATGTGCACAGGTATGTCCTCAACTACAGCCTTCTTCGAGGCTGTCAGTGTAACAAAAATATGTTGTAAATATGCCAATCAGGGTTGAGGTCGCCTATGGGCACTAAGAACCCCTCAACGTCAAAACAGGGACAGCAGGAAGAGTGAGCAAACTGAACTGAAAGCAAAGGACTGGGGGACATGAATATCCAGCAGCAAGAATATACAAGAAAAAAAAATACTTTTAATTGGAGAAAATATGATTACACAGTGACTGCAGCAGGAGTTGAGGTTTCTTTGTTATTTAAATAACACAAGAAAACTGAAAATAAAATATATCAAGTGGAGAGGTGGCATGTTTTCACTCATGTTTGTGTGTGTGGGACCAGTGTTGACGCAAGACCCGATGCATAATTTTTGAAGGGACACTGACTCAACACATATCTATAAGTAGAAGCCACAGACTTTCATACATCAAGCATAAGGATTAACAAAAAGGACACGATTTCCTTTTCAAAACATTCCATATCTCATTTGTTTAATGTAACCAAATGTCACAGAGCAGCCATGAGAATGACAATCTGTTAATTAGCATTCAATACTGGAAGTATTACTAAACAGCAGCCAGGAGCCCAATGAAATTTTACCATCAAAGTGGGGCTTCCGGTTTTTCAGCCATCTAGTGGACACTGAGAAATTAACTTGGTCAATGATTGTCCTTTTCCACTGGCATAGATCAAGTTCAGGATCCTAATTTATACGCCTTGTAAAGTATTGGGAACAAAACTAAATAGTTTGTTGACCTGAAGAGCAAACTGTTGTGGATGTGTTGTATTCTACAGGTTGTAAAAAGGTGACAGAAACAGATAAATGGGTGCAAAATGTGCTATAATGACAGACTAAACCCTTCACATTGTGGTGATTTACTGTGGGTTTAATGCAAGGCTGTAAAGTAGCACAAGAAAGAGTAAATAGCATACACAAAGAAAATATAAACTATATTTTCTTTAAAAAGTAAAGGTAATTGAGAGTGAAAAAAGGTGTAAAAAGCAAAGCTTGAATGGGTGGATATTATGGCCTGCTGTGCATCACCTTCTATTAGTGATGCATCCAAGATCAGACTTGTTCTGCTCCAAACCCGTGCAAGTGGAATCACAGGCTGGTTCAGTAGATGGAACAGAACTGCTTCCGTTACTTCAGTAGATCTGGTTGTGCTAAAATGTTTTTGGGAGGTGTGCTCATTCAATGCAGCCATATAAATCTGAAAATAACAGCTTCAGTTCCTCAGCAGATTTGACTATATTGAGCAAAATAATCTATAATGTAGATTCATTTTGACATTTTCCTCATAATCCTTCTCGACTTTCCACAAATAAAATGTTATTCGTAATGCAGTAATTAAACATTAGGGTGAGTAAAACATGATAAAGTGAAAATTTTAATAATTAAAGTTTGTCTTTTTTATTCATTTTTCCCAAACAGCACACTTTAATCACCTACTCTATCATTTTTAAATGATGTAAAACCATTTCTTTAATAGGCGATAGCGCCCCATCCTCTCACAGTGCTCAGGGGAGTATTTGTTTATTGCGTGACCCGCTCTGGAAAGTCAACAGCTGTTTCCAGTCAAGCTTAGCGGTGACACCACCATCCTTCAAGAAGATGGGTTTCGCCTTTTAATGCATCGCAGTTAACCACATCCTAATTAGAACTAATGACTGGCTCGTTAGAGAGCTCTACAGCTAATTGGCATACTGAACTGCAAGCAGGGAAACGCCACAAGGAGGTCAGGAATTTAAAAAAATCATATGAAAGTTGTAAATCGGGGGGAGGCTGACCACAGAGAGCTGCTACCCTTCTTATCAAACTGAATTTTTAATTAGAGATAATCAATATTCAAGGCAACGAATTTACCACAGTTTATATACCCATCAAGGACCATAAATACTTAATGGTTTAAGAAAAATACGAAACCCCAACACTCCCAAATTTTTATTCCCCACATTTATGGCAATCTGGCAAATCAGATATGATTAATTATAAATTGAACCATTACAGCACGCTTCAGAAGCTCACGTTCACAAATTGCATCCACAACTGGGGTTGAACATGAATTTGCTCTCCTGGTATTTCTGTAGCTTGTATGCAGAGTCGCCCGGTCTGATTCACATGCGGGGTCCGTTCTGCACCCTGTAGTTTCATTTAGATCAAAAAGACTCAAATAGATGGAGAATCACAGGATATCTAGAATATCTGATCATCCCCCTCCTCCTCACCTTGCCTCTGAGAATCTCAGCTGCTCTGGAGATGATCTCATTAAAGCTAAGATGTGAGATACAGAGCGGGAACTATACAACAAAAACATTCCCTGCTATTGTATCTGCAATAAGGCAGTGAATTCAGGTTAAGTGCTTCAACAACCCACCATGGTGGACCGTTCAGGGGAGCAACGGATACAAATGGAAGCTTTGACAGTCACACCACATTAGTGCAGCAACTGTAAAAAGGCCTTTGTGGGATTTGTTCCCTAAAAATACTCTCATACGTTTGGAAGCTGTAGCCTCTCAGGAGCCTGATTTGAAGCCTTGCAGCCTGAGGACAAGGCAAAAAAAGAAATAAAAATAAAAAACATGCCCCCAAACTGCTCCTATTACAGACACAACATGGTAAACAGTGGAATACAATAGAGTTATTTCAACGCAGAGCAGAGCAGGACGGAGAGCGATGGCATCTTGGGGCAGAGGGCTGCTGGGCTGGGTGGGGGCCACCTGGGTGGAGGTGGAAGGAGGGGTGCTCTAATGGGCTCAGGGAGCCTGGCGAGCTCTGTTGGAGGCCCACAAGAGGCCCTAGCCTGTGGTCTTGCCTTGGGCAGGCCTGCCCCAGCAGCAGTCAGGTGGGCTGACAGACTGAGGGAGAAGAGGCACTCCCCATGTGACCTGCCATCAACTCCCCCTCTGCTCCCCTCCCTCTGCACAGATGTTCAGGGTTTGGGGAGCAACAAGCTGTGTAGGAATAAACAAAGATTTAACATCGCCAAGATTGCATTTGAGTGATATCTTTTTCTGGATTTGTCAAGATGATTGTTGTTTTAAGCCTCAGTCCCTTAACTAACTTGACTAAATCTGTTAACAAAAACAATCAGATTTGCCATTAAAATGTTTAGAAACATCTCTCCTTACTGCAGTTCCCTTGTGTCACCGTTTCATTACTTGAAGCCTCATTTAACTCCACCTTCACCTACTGATAAACCACACCACATAATAAGCAATCTCCTGCTTCCATAGTGCAGTATAGCAGACAGAGACTGACAACACAACAATACTTACTGCCAAAATATCACAGTTACAGGAACTGTCAAGTCACTTCTGATTTTGCAGCAAGATACTTCACTGTATAAGACACAGGGGCGAGATGTCCACCCACTGGCTGACCACCTGACTTGCCTCCTCCTCAGCATCTGACAAAGCCTTGACAATGGTTGGTCATTGCAGCTGTCAATCACTCTTTTTATGTCTTCAAATTACTTTGTAAATAAATGATCAGAAATATGGTGATCTGGCCTTAAATGAGTTTTATAAAAATCTGTGCTAGATTTTTTCATGCGAGCTTTGATTTATTTTTTATTTTTATTTTTTTTTGGTTTGGCCCTTGTTGACAAACGTCGAGGTTGAATTCTATAATGCAATCAGCCACCAGGGGGCAGCCAACATACTCTGACTTTCCTCTGGGGAACTGTACTCCTATCTAAGCCCAAAGTGATTCACACTCCTACTACAGAAACAAATGTATTTGGAATGAAGCGGTATAGAGAGGTTGCATCAGGCTGTAAAGAACTGCAAGACATTTCATGGAATAGAAACATTTTTGATATTTTATGTCATAAATTACCAAAAAAATGGCAAGTCCTGAATTAATCATACCCTTTGCTTACAAGTCTGTTTGCAGTCACAGTCTCCAAATGATTTTTGTACTTAATTACTCGACAGGAATTTGAATAATGTGGAGCTTAACAGCACATTAGAGATTAAATTATCAGTTGAAATGTAGTTACAGGATGTTTTGCTCCTATGGAATAAAAAAAAACATCCATACATTTCTGCATGCGTAACCTTTCAGTCATTTCCATTAAACATTACTTGATGTGTAATTGCTCCGTCTTTGTTATAGTTACTTTCACTCACGCAAGATTCAAAAACAAAACCTCTTCTACTAATTCCTGAATAATTAGCTCTTAGCACCACCTATAACCGTGTACACTTAAAGCCTATGTCAGGACAACAACAGATGTGACCGCAAAGAAACACGAATAAAAAAAAATCACCAAACATCAACATCAAGTTTGCTAAAAGAGAAGAAAGGACATGCATCAGTGTGATTCTACACCCAGCACACTCAAATCTACAAAGTCTTTTCTCTAAGGTGTGTTATGGACTTATGCTCTGTGCTTATACAGTCGACCTTTAGCCCCAGAGCTCCCTGAAGCCCCATCCATATAGCCCACTGTAGGAGGTAAAGATCAGGGCGGCCCAGCCTGGACTCTCCCCTCTTGACCGCAGAGGTGTGTGAAGCCTCTGGCATGACTCTCAGCATGGGAAAAGTGCAGCTTTATCACCGCTGCTCAAACATTCATCACACAACCTCTCCTACAGCGCGATCCAAAGGGAGACAATAGCGCCTCCATCAACTCCCCTCAGAAGCTGCCGATTTAGGCAGAAGGTGACGGAGAGGCATCTTCAAAGTTTTTGGGCCCTGGGTTGACGCACACATCACACCAAAGAAGAAGAAGGGGAGAGCAGAGGAGGGACAGCCGAGGAGGAGCAGCTCTCTCCAGTCAGGAGGGAGGTCATTATCAGGCCATGTTTACGCCAGCACAGTGCACACTGATATCTGCTGCTGTTTTAACATTTGGAATATAGCACTGCAGCCATCACTGCAGGCAAAATAGTTTATGTTCCTGTGTTTGTTGATGGATGTGTGTGCATTTGTGTGTGCACCAAAAGTCTACTGAGACGACACTTTAAAAGAGATTTGCATTATTTCCTGCGTAGTGAGGTGAAGGTCAGTTCTTCCCTGGTGAATATCAACATCTTTGCAGAAACAGGGAAATAAATACTTTATACAATATAGCACCAGGAGAGTTCATTGCATAAAATGTCAGATTTACCAAGTCATTTGGTCTGTGAAGGGCTCCTGAAATTGTTGTTTTTTAACGTCAGTCAAAAAAAGAGAGAAAGAAAAAAGTATACACGGGTTGTAATATTTTTCCCATTTTTAAAAGAGACTTATCTGATTTTGTCTGTACTTGTTTAACTTTCATATGTTATTTATACATACATCTTATCCACTGCTATTTAGCACTCTGGCTATTCACCATTCATCCACTGATGTTTACCATTGTAACCATAATGAGGACGGTCCTCTTTAACAAAATACTTATTTTAACTCCAACCATCATTTCACTGAATCTAGTCAAATTGTTCATGTGCCCAAACCTTATCATTCCACATATTGTTACTACTATTGTTATGTGACTGTGTGAGATGTTGCTTAAAGGTCCAGTCGACAATGTTGGAAATTTAGCTCTTAGGCCATGGTTTGTTACGCTCCACGGTACATGTTTGGGCAGAATGAAACAGGCGACCTGCCAGTCAACACGGGTGCACGAGCTCACAGAGTTTAAAGCAATCACAGCGGTAGTTAGCAACTGTATCTTATTCTAACCCATGATGACTGAGGAGAGACAGCCTGCATTTCAGATTCCTTCAACATCTGGTACAGGTAAAAAAAAACAGACATACTAGCTTGACAACTGTGACGCTGTAAGCCGTGTTGACTGGCAGGTCGCCTGTTTAATCATTTATGTCTGTCCGCCACGAACATATCAGCTACCAGCTCGTTTGCCAATATCATCGACTGGACCTTTAAGCTTTTGTGTGATATGCATGTGTGTTATCAGGCAGAAGGGTGTCTCAGGTGTTCTTAACAGATAAAGTCATTGGAATTGAACTGAAAAATGAATTGAATGATTGCCCCTAAATTCCATGTTTTTGAGCTGAATTCAAGCATCATCTTTTTGTCTGCATAAATAAAACACAAATGCAAAACTTGCAAATCAGTGAACACTGCAGTTTCCTTATCACACATTATCAGTGGTGGGTTGAGAAAACAGAATCAGTACAAGTATCGATACACTATAGTAAAAATAGAAGCACTCGAGTAACAGAAAAAGTATCCTATAACACAACTGAGGTAAGAGAGTAAATTCATAAAGTGGAATTTATGATGACCTAAAATTTTGTATTAGTTATTATAAGTTATTCATCCTACAGATAAAAACGATATAAATTGCACATTATCAATAAAGTGGCTTCCTTTTTGCATATTTTGCTCATGTTTGTAAATTTATTTGATATTTTTAAGTCCAGTTTTCCTCATTTCATTGCTTAGTTTGTATATTTTGTTAATTTACTTGAATATTTTATTCAGTTTTGTTCATTATGTTGCTTTGTTTAGTTCTCCTCTTTCTGTGCATAATACAGCAGTTCATCATCATTTGGAGGCAAACAGTCTGTGTGAAAACAAATTAGTGTAAAAATGACTAATATTCACTGAGGTGTGAAGACAAATGCAGCTGAGTACATTTTTGCAACTGAGAAAAAAAAGGTACAGTATTTGGAAAAAAACACATTGCATTTATTTGAAAAACATACTCAAGTAAATGTTAATGTACTTGTGTACTGCTCACCTCTGCAGCTATTTTCTAAACCTGACTCCGCTGAACTTATTAACATTTGCACCAACTTTTTTGCTTCTTCCACTTGCAATATTTCAAGTTTTCTTTGAATTCCCTTCGCTCAAACATTTTAGTCCAAAAAATGAAAAATACTTATACTGAGGTATCTGTATCATTACACTACTACTAAGGTCACATTATAATAGTGGTATAAACACGTTATAATAGTGGTATAAAATGAACGGAGACAAATCTATCCATCCATCCATTTTCTACCCCTTAATGCTCACAAGGGTT
>JAQQAE010001911.1:0-23779 GCA_029823295.1 Pseudamia nigra
TAGCACACCGCCATCTGGTGGGTGAATGCCGCAACTGCGGCTCATAATCCGGTGCGGCTTATGTATGGAAAAAAATTTAAAATGTGACATTTTTGGACAGTGAGGCTTATAATCAGGTGCGGTTTATAGTGCGGAAATTACGGTAATTTTGACAGACTTGTAACTGATCTGTGGTGTGGACCCCAGGTTGGAAACCATGGTCTTAGATGACTGCTGTGTTTTTTTTTTTTTTTGTTTTTTTTTTTAAATCACCAAACTCATGGCTTTTAACCTGTTAGAAAATGAATGTAAAGCAGGTGCTGTTGACTAATTTTTTGCATCATATGACAAAATCACATGAAGCAAAGACGAATGTGCTCCAGAGAACAGAACCAGTGATTAATAAGGAGGCAGTGCTCTCATTTCCTCTGTGTTTGGTAGCAGCTGCTCTATTGTAACATACACCATGCAGATCATTGATTATTCATGTTCAGGGGCTGAGCGAGACAAAGGCAGAGCTGGGGCCCAGGGCCGAGGGATGGGGTGTTTCAGCTTCACTCCATGTTTTCTGTTCACAGAGATGAAAAATAAGGGTGTATGTCACCTCACCAGCAGCACGACGAACCGGTTCTGCCAGATGTGAGGATTTTTTTTTTTTCCAACCTTATCTGATTCCCACTTGTCATGAGCCAGTATTTTATTCTCCCCAGACTCAGACGACGCCATCCCTCCTCGCTTCGGCAGTGATGTCCTGGGGCATCTGGATCCAGGTCTGGACCGCGGGGTCACCATCCGACACACAGAGGGGATCTACAGCAAGAGGCTGAAGACGAACAGTTTCAAGATGCAGCAACCAGCGAACACAGGTGAGCTGGTTGGAATGAATGGCTAAAACAGCTCCTCTTTGTTTTAATTTACTTCACTTGGTGATAGATTAACATAGCTTGTTTTGGCACTAGTTGAAACACTAATTACAACACACAACAAAAATGTTAATG
Source organism: Pseudamia nigra (assembly GCA_029823295.1). Lineage (NCBI taxonomy): Eukaryota > Metazoa > Chordata > Actinopteri > Kurtiformes > Apogonidae > Pseudamia > Pseudamia nigra. Next base: position 978 of record JAQQAE010001911.1, read on the forward strand.
TAAAATACTGTAATTTTACATAAAAATAGAAATACTTCATATATTCATTCAAACACTGTGACGTAGTTCAGTTCAAAATGCTCAATGTCTGTTTGCTATATCGTGATCATCTTTCTGATTTTAAAATCAGTAAATTGCACCAAAATGCTGCTTTTATTGCACCTGTGACCTTTCTACAGGTCTTTAAAGTGTCATTTGTTTTGCTTGTTGGAAAAGACCAGTTTGTCTGTTGTCACCATCTACATGTGTTCTGTCTTCCTTTATAGATGACTTTTCATCTCATGTTTGCATGTCATAGTTTGGATTTCTGACAGTAGCCATGCGTGACTGTGATTGGTCCATAAGTTTGAACTGTTCAAAGCATGTTTTTATACTGTAAAGAAACCAAACCGTGGTTCAGTTTGATATACACAGAGCACTTTGTTTGCAGAGGGTTTCCGGTTAGTACGGTAATTATCTGCCGTATTGGTTTAATGATTCTGCATCATTGTTTGCTTCTTTGTCAACGTGATGGCTTGAAAATGTCTGAACTGGGTTATTTGAATTTGATCAATACTGACATTTAGGATTGGTGGTGCTTCAGTTTGTTATAAAGAGTCAAAATTCTCCTTTTCAATGGGTGTTATATTTTGGACAATATCTTGATCGTCAGGAATCAAATAAGCTCTAGTTTGGTTCAGATTGAACTGCAAAGTCCAAATGATTTGACCAATGAAGGCAGGAGTGGAAGCTCACCGAGACACTTCCACAGTTCTGTACATTGTGAAAAGGAGCTTCAATCTCAAATGCTCTGATGAAGCCAAATACAGTAAATAAGTGAAATGATTTCCTGAAATAAGATGTCTTGCCCACATTTACATCTGTTGACTTGTCTCTACTCCTGTGTCTCTGTAGCAGCAGATGGAACCTCACAGAGTGACATGTCTCAAGCTCCAAAGCCATCTTCTCAGGGTTTTACCTCTGTGCCTTTAACAAGCAACCAAGAAGCCCCCACGTCCATGAGAAGCCAGGGGACCAGCCCCGTCCATTTCCTCAGTTCTGTTCACCCGGAGCCGAGCAGATGCGAGTTCCAGTCAGTTCAGGGGGGCGACAACAGGACAGGCCAGCCAGATCGGGACAGGCAGGACACAGACGTCCTCCAGCCCATTTCCACCCTGGACCAGCTGTGGCAGAGGTTCTGTGAGCACCGGAGCATCGAGGAGTCCCGACCCACCAGCGACAGAGAGGCGTCGCTGCTGGCGCGACTGGAGCGTCTGTCCCGTCTGATTCATGACACACGGTACGGAACGGAGTCTGGACTGCAGCAGCATCGTCACAACATGGAACAAACGCTCCGAAAGACGAGAAATTCAAGAGGGACCAAGAAACACAAACGCGGGGATTTTGGAGAAATGAGGAAAACTGTGGAATGGGAACACAGAGGATCCAATCTGAGACCTCCTCAGACCTGGACGTCTCAACCCGCAGAGGACGGCTTCTCCTCCCAGAGCCAAGAGCTGTATCCCGCAGACAGAGACGACTCAGAGACCCTGTCCACCGGATCCATGTCCACCGTGGACACAGCCCGGCTGGTCCGAGTGTTCGGCGCCCACAGAGTCCAGCACCTCAAGACGAGCTCCAGCCTCAGCAAACTGTACAACGCCATCAGCAAGCAGAAAGATGGGAGGGACCAGAGGAGAGGACGCCACAGGGACCCCCCGGTCATCACTCATTCAGAGAGCACCGGCACAGACGAGTCCTCAGTGAGTGCATCGAAATTCATCCCCGTGTTTTTAATCACGATCCATGGCCTGTTTCTCTTCCGAGGTTTAGATGAGGCTGCACTCGTTCAAGTTAAAGGAAGTTTTATTTTTGCCTCCGTTTGTTCACAGTTCCCACGCGTCCTGGAAAACCTGGAAAATGATTGACCAATTTTCCAGTCATGTAAAACAAATGGAAAATGAGAAAAAAAATAGTTAAATGTCCTGGAAAAGCGTTTGTTGTCCTGGAAAATTATTTTTGTTAAATCTTTGTGTTTTTTTTTGTTCATTTTTTGTTAACCAACATTTTTGTTCTGATAATGTTTTAGGGCTTTTCAGACCTTGGACGACTTTTCCCCAAAAAGCGTCTAGAGACAAGACTAGTGACTTTCAGTTGAAGTGTTACTAGTCTTAGTCCCTGAGTGTGAGTTTACTTTATGTTTTGTTTTTTTGTTACCAGCATTATTCAAAAACTGCCGGATGGATTTAGCCAACATTTTGTCTTTGTCTCATTCCAGCTTAAAAGTGATTTACTTTTAGCGAGGATCTGGATTATATTCTGCATTTTGGAACCAGAAGACATTTTTATGTGGTCACATCCATAATGTGGAAACCAAGTCACTAAATTTAATAAAGCATATGCTCAGAGGCATTTTGAGATTAGAATCTATGTTAGCATTTCTAAGCCCGGAAATGTCAGAGGTTTTTTCATTTTGTCAATAAGTTTAATTTTTTGGTCATTTTTGTTCATATTTTTATTCCTTTGGTCACGGATCTGCGACCTGTGGCTCTGAAGCCCCTCCCCCTGGAAATCACTTAATAAATCAAAATCAACAGAGAAAAAGTGAACGACAAAACTGATGCAAATAAACAAAATGAGCATAATCATCAAATTAACATTTAAAAAATATGACATGTTAATAAAAAAATTCAACAAAAATAAGCAAAATTATGAACAGAATTATGAAAAACAAACCTGTGCAAAATTCACAAAAATGACTAAAATAATAAATCAACTGAATTGAAATATTAATAAAATGATAAAAATGGACAAATATTCAAGCAGGAAGCACGAACATAAGCGTAAATGATTGAAAGAGCAAAATAATCCATGGAAATAAAAACCTCCTAAAAACAACCTGACAAATGAACGAAAATGAACCTAAATGAATAAAATAAACGAACAAAAACTTGATCAAATAATTTACAGAATGAGCAAAAATGAACAAAATAATCAACAGCTTGAACAAAACAAGCAAAGTAATCAACAAAATGAACCACAAATTGAAATAATCACCAAATTGGTGTTAACATGTCATATGATCGTTAATATTACAAGCCTCGAGACGCTGTTTTTTTTTTTTTTTGTTTTTTTTCCCCTTTTTCTGTCCAAAAATGGCTGTTAAGATTATAAAGGTTGCCGACCCCCGACCCCCTGCCTTCGGTGATACTGGTGCCGACCCACTGTAAACATGTTGATAGTGACTTTTTATTGGTCGCCAGGTCGCTGCCGACTCTGCTTCGTCCACCGGTACGTACCGAGGAGCCTCCACGTCGCTGACGGCAAAGAAAGCTGTGAAGCTGGTCAGCAGAGGAATCCAAGCAGGTCGGTGTGTGAAACCAGGCCAGGATGGAGACTTCCTGACGTGTTCCTCATTCATAGGTCCAATTAATATTTTTCTTTTTTTTTTTTTGGGTTCAGGCGACCTGGAGATTGTTGTTAACGGGACTCGACGCCACACCCGGGACGTTGGAACCACATTTCCTTCTCCCCGTGAATCCAGGCAGACGTCGTCTTCCTCCAGTGCTGACGGAGAACGAGGAGGACAGAAAAGCTCCTCCAGCAGTTTACAAAAACAAAAGGGGAGCAAGAAAAGCCCCTCGAAGTGCTTCCCCGAAGGTAAAACCCTCAAGGAGCTGGAGCCTATTGAGAGTTTTTCTTTTGACGTAATTCATAGTTTTTTTTTTTTTTTTTTTTTTAATTTAATGAAATGCCAATCATTCATGATGGTTTATTTTGGAAATGATGGTGAAAAGGGTCAAAATTCTGAATCACAAAATTACAGACTGAAGGGTTTCAGTATTTTTTGTTTCAATTGTTTGCATCTTTTATGTCATTTTTATTTTTCCCGTGTTAGTCTTTTTGCATCTTTTTGTGATATTTTTGTATATCACCTCTTTAGAGTAAGTACATTTTTTTCTAATAAATGTTCTTGTGAGACTAATTGTTTTGCAGAATACTTTGTACTCTGTCACATTTGTGATGAAAATAATGTACTTGTACTCAGTTACATTTGGTTACAGCTCAATGAGTAGGACTAAAACTGTACAAAGTAATCAGTTAAATAAAGAAAATGATCTAAATAGTCAAGTAAAATATCAAAATGAATAAACTAAGGAACCAAATGAGCAAAAATATACAAAAATTTTCACAGAAATGAAGAAAAACCTTGAAAAATGATGAAAATAATCAAAAAATTCTGTCTTGTAAATGATGAAATTTGGTTACATACTAAACTACACATCAGCAAAAATGATCACAATAATCAAGCAAGTAAAATAAAAAAAAGAACACAATGTAAACAAAATAACAAATCAATGTATGATCAGAATATGAGGCTGTAATACATTTCACATTATTATGATACGTGGTAATTGAGTAGTTTTTTATGAGATGCTCTACTCCATTACTTTTTATGAGTTTCATGAGTAGTACTGGAGTCATTCCAACTATAAAGTAACATGAGTACTATTTCTATTTATCCACCACTGGTTTAGTTGTTTTTAATGATGTTTTGTGTCTTCATCCCATTTTTGGCTTTTGTTCTTTTACATCGTTTTCTTTTTTTTTTTGCATCTTCATCTGTGGCCCAGCTCTACATACACACAACCTGCCTCATGTTATTCCTGCTGATGTTATTTGCCATGTGTTTCAATCTTGTTTTCTTGGTGTTGTTTTCTATGTGGTTCTTGGTGTTTTAGTCTCGTTTCCATGGCGATCGTGCCGTTTTCCAGGAGCTTCTTGGGTGTTTCAGTCTTGTTCTTCTTCGATGTTGTTTTCCAGGTGTGTCTTGGTTCATTCCTGCTGACGATCTGAAATCAGAGTCAAGGAAGGAGAACCAGCCTGACGAGTTGTCGGTTCAGGAGCGGAGCTCTGTCTGGTTCGAGCTTTACAGCAGAACCGAGCCACGGAGAGAACCGCTCCGCCAGAGACAAATCCAACATCACGTACAATCTGATCCCGATCCCACAATCAAACCCACCTCCTCCAGTCTGATACGCATCTCCCTCCAGGTCTGTGTGGCTTTATCTTCACTTTTAGGGGTGACTATTTCAGTGACCAGATAATTTTTCCACAGTTCAGTCAAAAATCAGTCCGTCATCCTTTCTGTTGCCGTCTGTCTTTAAACCCTTGGTGTGGACTTCTGCAGGAGGCTCTGCGGATGCATCGTCCTCAGTTCATCTCTCGGTCCAGTCAGAGGATGAGGCATCTGGCTCGGCAGGTGGAGGAGAGGAAGCTTCAGGCCGTCTTCAGCCAGGAGAGGGAGCTCTTCAGTCGACCAGGAGGAGCAGGGAGGCTCCCCGAACCTGCAGGTACTGACGACATAAGAAACAAAGCCTCCCGTTGTTTTACTTTCAGGAGCTGCTTCACCGGAGCGCTGATCATCTGGGCGTCATTTTTTTCCCTGCCAAACGGTTCATAGCATATTCAGAGTAAAAATTCTACACACTGTTGTTTTTAAGTCGACTCATTCCTTATTTTTCTGTGTGAAGGCACTGCTCTGTTTCGGAGGGCTGTAAGCAGGAAAGAGATGATCCAGAGATCCAAACAGTAAGAGCCTCATTTTCTGTTACTTACACTTGGAAAAAGTCAAAGGTGGGACATAACACGGTGGAGCTGATTTTAGTCCTACATGCAGTCAGTCCAGCACACATTACCGGTACATGACCCAATCTGGAGCAGCAGCCGGACATCGTTTACATTCAACACTCATCAGGAAACACTGTAAACACAGAAGGACCCAAATTATAAGCTACCAATTATTCAGAGCATCCCATCCTTTACAAACACACACTACATATGTTCATAAAACACATCACTGTCTCGTGACTAAACATGTTAACTTCACATTTAAGACTATGTTAAAACAGCCTAATCATCCCCCACCAAGGTGGATGGGCCCAAAGGTTAATGTACGTCCATCTGTTCCCCAGGCCCAGAGGAACCAAACCTTACCTTTGGGTATTTGTCGAGTCGAGGGGGGGGGGTGTACCATGATAACCTCGACCCAATTTCCATATTTAATTAGGTCACAGGGGTCATTTGGTGACCCAGCCACCTTTTGGGCTCTACACACCTATCCTTCAGAGCTAGGGCTTTGAATTTTTATATGCATCTACCAGGTGGACAACCTCCAGTATATACCACATGACCTCATCTTGACACCTTGAAGATCAGCAGGGTTTGAAGGTGAATTTGTGAATTTTTCACTGGTGTACATTTTTTGTAAAATATAAAGCCCTTCGGTGGGGATTTGCAGATTCACAGCTTTGTTTCTTAGCTGGTTCATTTCAAAGCCTCCATGGCCGTACAGTGTAGGTTAAAATTATTAAAAGTGATTGTTTCCCAAACGTTCCTCATGCTTCTCACTCAGTTCTTCTGTTTTCTGACATGATGCTTTTCCAAGTGATGCCTCAGAACCTTTCTGATGTCAATACTGGACAAATGTTATAAGTTTTAAACTTCAATTCACACACTTAGACTCAGTGAAAGAGTGGTGGTTTGTGCTGTGCCAGGGAAAAAAGGCCAATTTTTAAGGGAGTTGATAATATTGACTCTGGTCATATTTGTTTTCCTAAAATAATTCTGTCTTTGGTTGCAGTTTAAAAATGAAATGAGCTTTCTTTGAAACTCTTTTGAACAGCAACTGAGAAAAAGTCTGAAGAATACAATGTAGTTTCATGTGGGGGTGAATAAATTTGACCTCGACTGTCGCTCAGTTCCTTCCTCCTTGTGAGGATTTAATATAAAGCTGTGGAAACCAGCACCCGCAGCTCATTATGAGTTACATGTCACTGTCCACATGGTCCACAGAGACAAACTCACAGCCACTGGTTCCTTCACATCTGTGCAGATGTAACACACCGCTGTCCGGACACCGCAGTGTGTTTTTACACACACCGCTGTCCGGACACCGCAGTGTGTTTTTACACACAATGGCACAGTGATGAGTTTGGTCTCAGGTGTGAATTGCAAATATTGTCTTAATGTGAAAGATTGGTAATGTCTAGTTGTAAAGTCGGAGAACAAGGCTCTTACTCTTTTCTTAACATTATTTTCCAGGACTTTTCCAGGGCATTTTCAGCTGCTACAGTATGACAGACAAGTTATTACACCACACGCTAATACATCCTCCTTATGTAGCATGTTCCCAACACGACTAACACGCTGCAACTGAACTGTCTTTGGAGGGAAAAAAGCACGGGATCTGAAAAGTTCCAAAACTACAAAAAAAAGCAACCGCATGTGACCGGATCAGACTGCGTACCATATTTTTGTTAGATAAAGCTAGATAAGTCAAACTCTATTCAACTCATTCACAATACCGTAACTCTCAACATTGTTAGGTTGTAACACATGCAAAATAATATGGTACGCTCACTTTTTGGGTTCGTTCCTCTTCGGTGTCTTTGTTTGGCAGTTCGGCGTCTCGGTGTCGGGTAGGTCTGGATCCCTCTCTTCATTGTCCGGCTTGGTCGCGTTGCTCAGCTGGATCGGGTTCTTCCTTTTCAGTGTCTTTGTTGGCTGTTCTACATTTTCGGCATTGTGCGGGTCCGACAAATGAAGCGGGTCAGTTGGAGTTCTGTGGTTTGTAATCCACCCGGAGTTTGTCAGCTCCCAGTTGTCTCTGCCTCTGCTCAGTGAGTGTGAAATCTGCAAGAGTGTTGCTGTGTCCTACACTCCTGACATATCTGGACATCTTAGAGTGTAAGTATCACTCCGCAAGTGATACGGCACAGTAGTATCACTCCGCGAGGCTCGTGATTACCGTAACGCTCCTACAAATGGTGCAGCAAAAGTCGTACTAAAACATTTTGACAGCTTTTTGAGCGCCGTGTACCATATTCAGTAAAATTGGTTCGAGGCCAGTAAGCACAAACCAGAATAAATCCATACCTAAGGTGCACCGCATTATCAGGCGCACTGTAGATTTTTGAGAAAAATTAAGTATTTTATGTTCGCCTTATAGTCCGGAAAATACGGTAAATAGATTCATACTTGTATCAGCTGTGTTGAGGCATAGACCTCATCTCTGCCATACAGCCATTAATTATTGTGTGACCCTTCTCTCTCAGCAAAGGCCTTTGACTTCACATACATGCACTGACAGACGAGGCTCCGTCGGCCCGGGTCACACCAGGACACGGCCATAACACAAACACACATTTCACCCCAGGCTCCGTAGCCAGATTTTTTTTTTTTTAAGTCATGGTCTAAATATGGTTCCTGCTTTTGTTTCAGGATCTATGACAGTCTGCCTGAGGTTCAAATGAGGAGAGAAGAGGAACGACGACGGGCCGAGTACAGATCCTATCGACTGAACGCACAGCTGTACAACAAGGTACCAGCAGTGGTTACATCTCACTGCAATGGACATTGAAAGACTCAATACATACTGCATTTAGCTTTAGACATGTTTTCTTCATGAACACACACAATTTACAATTTCATTTTGTTTTGTTTTTTTCCTCCCAGAGAATCACAAACCGGGTCCTCGGTCGGAGATCTGCCTGGAACTGAACAGTCAACTTTTTAACATTTCTAACCACATGAAATCAGTGACTTTAGTAACAAAACTACCTATTTTAACAAAAAATAGATTTAATTTATTGACCTGAAGATGGTTTTGTATTTTGTGTGTATTTTGAAGATAATGTCAGCAGTAGTATTTTTTTTTTACATTTACAGACAGTATTGACTATAGCTGGATTATTGTGTGTTCATACAAAATAAAGCAGATTTACAGATGACTCTCGCGTCTCATGATCAGTTCTGCGTTGGATTCACAGCAGAGACACAGACTCAGGGGTTTTAATGTCTTTTAATTGATTATTTGATTAGTTCTCACTTGTGCAAAAGCAGAAGCCACACAGGGAAAAGTTTAGACGAGTTACAGAGTCAGAACATCGACGAATAGAGACGTCTGTGTTTTACCTCGAACTAAAGCTACTGCGGCAGCCTGAGTAGAGCTGGGAGACGTCCACCCGGAGTTCATACTCCCATATTTAATGAAAACTCACATTTTGTTAACTTCATTTATTTAGATTTAATTAAAGACCACAGCGGGCAACCTTTATATCATTTGCATTGTTTTATATCATTCTGTCTGTTACATTATGCTTTGTTTTTGTCATTTTCAGCTTTTTGCGTCTTTTGTACATCTTGTTGTGAATTTTTGTTTATTTAATATATTAAACCTACAAATAACAGTCTGCTTTAACAAAATGCGTCAAATTAAGAACATGTTAAGTCTTGTTTTTTTTAATCTTTTGCTTCTTGTTGCATTTAGTTTTAAAAGGTAAACAAATGTTTTTAGCTTTTTGTACAGGTCATGTTTTGCTTCTTTTTGGCTTCGTTTTTAACTTGGTGCATTCTGTAGTTTAATTTACTAATGAATAAAAACAAAGAATCCAGTCAAATTACGTTTGCTCAGATCAAATGAGCAAAATTAAAAATGAAAAAGAAGAAATCATACTTTTTTTTTTAGCTTTTACATCTTGTCATTTTATGATTTTTGCTTATTTTGTTTTTTTGTGCATCTTGGTATTTGTTTTTGTCTCACGTCCTCTTTTGAATTAATCATCCTGCATTGATTGATTGTTTCATTTTTGCACCATAGTTTCCTAATTATTATTTACTTCTGCTAAATTTAACATCTCGTGTCTGCAACTTTCACTCAGGACCAAAACTCAATAATGTAAAAATGTGATATTTTGATGATAAATACTGACATTTTATCATTATTTTTACCCTCATCACCCAGCTCTACTTGGAAGTAACTCTGAATAAATCTCTTCATTCTGACATGATAGTAAGTAATTAATAAAAAACCTAAAAGCCTTCTTTAAAAAATCGTACATGAAGAGTGTGATGCAGAAACGAGATTCTTTGGCAGATGTCGTTTGAGTTTAAAATGAAACGTAATAAGGCCGGTGACAGTTTTTGCCACGAGGCGCTGCAGGTTTAAGGCTCGGACAGAATCAAGTCAAATCTCAGCAAAACACAGGAAACACCCGAAAAACAAAACAAATCCAGAGGAAAAACTTCACAGCACGAGGAGGGAAATCTAAAAAAAGCCTTTATTCACATGATTCATTCTATTGTCGACCCGACAAATACCGCTTATAGTAAAGTAAGTTGCTGTTTTAAAGATTTTCCTTGCGTTTTGTCATTTTTCCTCTGGATTTCTTTTTTTTTCCTTTATTAAAAAAGAGCAGTCATTTTTTTTGCCCTTTTTTCAGTCTGTTCTCCAACTTCAGTAGCATTAATGATACAAACTTGTAAAACTAGACGGCAATAACTTACTGGAATTTAACCCACAAGTGTAATAAATACTGTATAATTTAAATAATGTAATGCTTCCTTTGACCACAGTAGAATCATAAACAAACACACGATCTACACATCGAATCCCTTCAGGTGAATGTGCTGCTCAGGTTCTGAAACTGCACTTTTAAAATCCTCAGCAGCTACAAACGCTACTTTATTTAATTTATCATTATTTTATGTGCCTTCTTCGGTGCTGAGGACTTTAATCTGTGGCTTCAGTCACTTCGGTTTAATGTGCAAAAAGTATCCTTAAAAGCAACAGTAAAACTCCGATAAATATTTTTCATTTTTTCTACAGCATCCTGATGTTTTTTCCCTTTAGACGGTTAAATACATAAAATGGGTCCTAACAGCGGATTAACATTCTTCTGTTGCACTGTTCTGAACCTTTATAACATGGAAACAAAAGAAAATGTCCAATGTTTTGGCCCGGGATGGACCACGGGTTCCGAACCAGGGACTTCATGTCCTCTTCATGCACAGGGAGTGGACACGTGGCTTCAGCTGTAGTCGTTCTGGAAATTAGCTGCAGTTACACGGACCGGATTTCCACTGGGGTTCGAACGGTGCTAAAACTGACAATTTAAAAATGAGACTTTTGAAAACACCTTTTCAATTATTCAGGCCGGTGCTGGACGCCCGCGGGGTTATGTTGGCTTCAAACTCGGGCCGTTCCTGTGCTTTTACTTGCATCCTCCCGTTAAATGCTTCATCAAGGTCGAGCGATTTGACCCTTTACATACAAATCCATGGTTCACAGTAAAGTCACACTAAAAACCACTTTGCTTTACGTGTGGATGGTAACTACTAGCTAAGCTAACTACCTGCTGCAAACAGAGTGCAGCATTAACGGTGTTTACACTTGTGTGACTTTGGTACACATCCCCAATTTCCTGACTGAAGTCAGTGTTTACATGGACATAGAACTCTGTGATTAAATAAAAGTACAGTACTGGGTCCATGTAAATGCAGCTACATGGAGCCAAAACAGACCAGGTGAAGTTAAGGAGCCCAACTTCAGCCCTGTAATCCACATTTTTAACCCTCTAACTGCCAGGTCAACCATATGGTATAGCATATTTAGTTTTGCATTCAACTTAACTCAACCTGATTGAGCCGTGTCTTCCACCTGGTTGAGATGCACTGAGCTACAAACATCCAGTAGGTGTCACCGTGTCTTCAAATGGGCTGCAAGGAAATCAGAAATGAGAAAATCACTCCTGACAGATTTTTTTCTTTTTTTTACATGTTACATCAGAGTCTTTATGGGACAAAAAAATTGCCTACTATGTGGAATAATTTTTTTTTAAACATGGACCAAACAGTTGATTTGTCAGTTTATGGTAAATGTAGTAAACTTATTATATAGCAGCTAAAATGTGTTTTTTTTGTTAGAAAATCAAACAAATCTGATCATTAATTAGTCTAAGTATATTATTTAATGTTATGTCACCATGAATAAGCTAATTTCATAAATATGCATTTCTTGTAACTTTGACATATTTTCAAAGTAAACATAACAATAGCTATATCCACAGGTAAAAAATAGCACAATGTTAGTAGATTACTAACACTGTCAGAGACTGTGATTTTTCATGTCATTTTTAATTTGTTTTACACTTACTAAAACAGCCTATCGTGCAAGACCACGCAGTATTCTGGCTCCCGAAAATCCTCCAGAGTGTGATGCTGATCTGTGTGACGAGAATGACCCATTTGACGATCCTGATTATCTATAGTCTGGAAGCATGAACACATTGAAGAATTCCAAGTTCCAGATTCAAGAATTTAACCCCTTTTAAGATTTTAAGACATACAGACATCCTTCCAGTACTTCAAAATGCTCTTCACTGATGAAATGATTCAACATATTGCTGATCATATCAGTCTGTACTGATCCAATCAAAACTAGCCCTGAAGAGATTGAAGTTGTGGTAGCTTATATGATGCCAAGGAAGAGATTCCAGCTTTTACGCCAGTTCATTCATTTCAATGATGATCAGTAGTGCAGTCAGAGTCCAAACCGATTTTTCAATATCTGCCAACTTTTTTGAAATGCTTTGCAAGCAGTGTCTTCTGCTACCGTCCACTGACAAGCGCAGTGTGGATGAGGTCATGGTATCATAGAAAGGCACGAGGGCTGGCACTCTTGGCCAGTAAGTAGCGACTGCCAACAAGCCGGAAAAGTAGGGATTTAAATTGTTCTGCAGAGCCAATTAATCTGGCTTTATCCATGATCTACTGCTGTATCAAGGAGCAACCGCATTCTTCAATGTGAACATGAGCAGACACTGCAATTAGCTGCTAAGATGGTGACAACACTCTGCAAAACCGTAAAACAGCCACAGCTTTCTGATGTCTTCTGTGACGACTACTTCACAAGCTTCAACTTGGTCCGGAACCTGCATCGATGCTGTACCACGATGTGCGTTACGATAACGTGGGACACGTCACTGTGACAGGCGAGGTCGACGCAATGTCCAGAGGGTCAAGATGGAAATGTCAGAAATGCAACGTTTTCTTGTGCTCGAATGCAAACCAGGAATGCTTTGCACGGTACTGCCAGGAATAAAATGTCTAACGCTCAAAAATGCATTTGTTTTGAGGCAAAAAGGGCACATAGTTTCATTGTGTTAGGCAATGTTTTACAGTGTTTAAATGCAAACTAGCAATGCTGCGTAGTACGCCACTAAAAATGCTGCTCATCGTTTCAAAAAACATTTGTACTGTTGCGCCACCACAAAGACGACATGTTGAGTCAAAGTCAAAACACTATTTTTCTTCCTTTTTTTAGTTTCTAAGGCAGTATCAGAATGTTTTGCACAAAGAATGTAATCAGAAATGGATCTAGTTTGAGATTTTTGCATTGTTTGTCCTCAATACAGATGAAGTGAAAATGAAAAAGAAATGGTGTTTTCTTTTTTTTTTTGCCACTTACGCTGAATATACACTGCTGAAATGACAACCATCAATGTTTTTTTTTTTTTTGCAAACTACAGAAAATAAAGTTAATTCGTTGCCCAAAAATTCATTTGCAGTTGTTTTGTTAATATTAAGTTAGTATTGTATTTGAGTTCTTCTGCTGTTGATGATATTTTTATGAATTTTGGTACTTTCACCATAAAGTGAAATCTCAACCATTTGGTAGAAGCTGATATTTTTAAAATTATGGGGTGTGTTGGGGGAAAAAAAAAAGATTGTTGTTACTGATTATGATTCAAAAACTTTTCCATTGCTTTGCTATTGTTGGGGCAGTTAAAGGGTTAAGAGGCATTGGATCATATGCACCTGTTTTTTTTTTTTTTTAATCTGGATCTTTAAATACCATGCTGATCCTGATGTGGCCTGTGACCCTGGAAAGGAAAAACAGCTGATGTGGGGGTTTGGGATGGAGGTGCAGGTTTCTGTCTTCTGAAGCTGGGACAGGACGAGGAGGTTGGTTTGGGATGGCGGTGCAGCTTCACGTCCTCAGCAGACTGTGGACTCTCTGCAGCTGGGACTGGGACAGGACGAGGCGATGGACCTGCTCCTGACCACGAGGACACGGAAGCTGGACTCGACCCACCAGGACCATGTTGCCTTGCTGCTCTTCCTTCGCCTGGACATGGAAAACACACAAATGGTTGCTCTTAGGAAACAGAAGATGCAAAATGTTGAGGCCAACTCTAAAACATGAGTAAACGTTGAGGGGTTGATGCTCTATTTTACCCATAATAAACCTTCTTCATGTCAAACCTTGGTACTTGGTGGTTCTTACCTTCACAAATATTGTGGAAGGGAACGTGGCGAAGTCGGATGAGACTCGAGCTCCAGGCTGCTGGTTCACGACGTGTTCAGACACTTCATCCTGACACAAGCAGACACCAGCATGAACCTCATTCTGAATGTTTTGAAGACATGGGTCATTTTACACCAAATGAAGCGTGGTTCGTGAACCAATGCCCTTCAGGTTCCCTGGAACCTCGGTGTCATCTAGTGACCTGGACACATTTACACCAGGTTTGAGATTAATTATGATACTCACCGCTGTGTCATCAACAGGGATGGTTCTGCGCGTTTATTGCAGATGTAAACAGAACTCCCTTGTGTGGCCGTAAACATTACCATGATGGCAGATTGCGTAAGTTACCCAAAAACATGCTTGGATGTTATACCAACAAGCAGGTGAAGAATAATGCTGCGCGGCAGACGACTGGTACGTTGACAGCAATGCAGCGGGTTGTGTGGATTCCTCAATGCTGCTCTGTTTACAACCCGCTGCATGGGCAGGTATGTTCACACCCACTCATGTCATCATGGTTCGCACTTCAGGAACCTACTACCGGTAGTCTCTAGTTCAAGCTTGGAACCCGGGTTTCGAACCAAGGTTCTGTTGGTGTAAACGCTCGTGAACCAGAACCGTGCCAGTTCCCTGTCGGTGTAAAAGGGGCCTGAGTGGTAAACGTACCTTCAGTCTGTCCAAAGTGTCACTGAGAGACTGTAACCTGGCCGTCTGTTCCAGCAGCTGAGCACCAGGCGTCACTGTCGAAACAAACACAAAACACACCGTCACATGTTGTGGACATTCGTAACCATGTCACTGTGTGACTAAAGGCAGTTTTTACCGTTATATCCATCATTAAGAAAACATATATATGAAGGCAGTTAGTTTAAAATTTTTATACGAAGCTGTACAATAGGCCAAATGTGCTCATTAGTCAGTTATCACAATTAATGTTAAAACTAATTCTAATCAAGTTTAAAGTCTAAGCTCCAGTCCTGAGTGAAGGAAGTAATCCAGTCATTTTATGTGGTTTTAATTTATTAGTAAAATGTTTGGCATGACAAAAACAACATTAAAGATGGTTCTTATGATAGACTGTCACTAAATGTCACAATATAGAATATATCACAGGAGTGTTTACTGATCCCAGCTCTAGTAAACACATTAACACAGTCTGGTAAAATAAAAGTAAATACATGTCATTTCTTGCTGACATAAAATGCACAAAGAACTTTTATGTCAGCAAAAATAAATGATAATGACTCTTTCACACGTGGCTTTTTTAATTTGCTCTTTTTAGTTTGACCCAAACCAAAATTAGCCTCCTGTGGACCACAGTGCAGTCCAGCAAAGCTTTAATCAGGCCAAATGGGATCATCTCAGTCTGAACCATGGGTTTGGAAGTTACACAAAGCTATCATCACCAACAAAGAAAAAAAAAAAAATCAGTGGAAGCAGTTAAATTTAACACTGTAGCAATGCAAGCTACAGCCTGTGCATCGATGAAGACACATGTAGATGGTGATGACAGGATGAAAAACAACAACAACCAAACATCTGAAGAAAACAGAACAGGATACATTGTATTGTGTGTATCAGCACTGTATCCGGATACTCGCAGCATAATACAATTTGAATTAGTTACACTACCAGCCAAAACCACTACCAGTTTGGACACACTTTCTTCAGTGGATTGAGATTGTCCAAAGTAGCCACATTTAGCTACAAAACCATCAAGCGCTATGATGAACGTGTTTCCCATCAGGCCCGTCACAGGAAAAAAAGACCAGGAGCTACTTCTGCCACAGAGACATTTATTAGAATTACCAGCCCCAGAAACTGGGGGCTGCCCTCAAGAGTCCTATTTCACTGTCCCTGATGATAGACTGTATTTTCCCTTTTCTCTTGCCGTACTATAGATTTGTACAGCAGTTGTAGTGGCACTAATAGGACGATTGACAACTGATGGTCTAAAGCACATCAGAAATGGCACAAGTTAACTCTTCACAAGACCCACCTGTGAAATAAAAACCTTTCCAGATGATGACCTCATGAGTGTGATGAGAGAATGTCAAGAGAGTCATCAAGGCCATGAACATACTTAGCCATGTATTTATAGAAACAAATATTTCCCTCCTCCATTTTTACCAATAACATTGTACACGCCACATGTTTTCACCTACACAAGTCCACATTAATACGCCGTCAAGTGCTATCATGATCTTCACCATAGTTTAAACAAATGTCACATACTTGACACTGATGCAAATGTTATCATTTTATTTTACAACATTCTTCCATATGTGTTCTATGCAGTTTGGTGGTGTGTCCAGGCTTTTGACTTGAGATTTTAAATTGAACTGTCAGAAGAAAAGTTCATTCTTGATTCCGCGGCAATATCTGCAGGCTTTAGAGCTTCACTATAATAATTATCATCAATATATTGAATTTCCGAGACTAGTTCATGAAGCAAATTCGTTTTTGAGTCACTGAAACATGTAAAGGCAGCCCAAATTCATATTTTAATATTTTGTAGAAACTAAGATTAGGCTGTGACTAGTGAAATACCTTCGTCTTCCTTACCTGGAGACTTCCCGGTGACGTCCACCAGCTTGACGTTGGAGCTCATCTGCAGCAGCGTCTCCAGCAGCTGGTCTGTTTTGCGGTACAGGGCGGTGGAGACCACCTCGGGACGAGCTCCCACTTTAGACAGCGGCTTGGGGACGTGGAGCGGGGGCAGAGAGGCCAACTGGGCTCGCATCTTCTCCGCCTGGACAGAAACACGTTACTGAGGACACCGTCACTGAACATCACACGTCACCGGCGGGGGCGTTCAACCGTTTTACCTTCAGCCTATTGTTCTCGTTCTTCAGGTGTTTGATGCAGAGTCTTTGAGCTTCAATCTGCTGAGTCAGCAGAGGAGAGTCGATCACCTGGACCCCGGATCCGGATGCGACTCCAGGCATCATGTTTGCTGCAGATCACACAGACAGACGTTATGTCAAAGGATTAAGGTAGTTTGGTCTCTGCTTTGTGATTATATCCATTAATGAACATGTACACAATTAAATCAGCAAAAACCTACTTTAACCTGCCTGATTTAATGATTTATCTTAGTTTCAATGTCAAACCATCACAAAAATACAGCACTGAAAAGAACCACCTGGTTTAAATGCCTATTGAGTGGGGCAGATAATCAGGACATCATTCAAATCATCATACAAGCATCAAATTTGTTTTAGCTACAGCAAGGGTCAGAAAACTTGACCAGCTAAAGAGCCATTTGTGGACAGAAAAAAAAAAGTCTCATATTTTCATATTTTCTACATCTACTTGATTATTCAGTTCATTTTTGTTTATTGTATTGATTGTTTAGTTCATTTTTTCACAATTGTTGTACGTTTCGTTTATCAATCAGCAAATGTATTATTTTATTCATTTTTGTAAATTTGTCCAGTTTTGTCTTAACCTTGTTCATTATTTTGCTTTTTTTGTTTGTTTACTAGTTCTGGCTGATTAACATTATTTTATTGTTTGTTTTATTCATTGTTTTCATCATGTTTATTAATTCATTATTAGTTGTACTGTTAAATCTTGTTCATAACCTTGATTATTTTGTTCGTTTTGTAGAATGCTGTCTTCAATTTAGTGTGAATTTTTTTGTAATTAGTTTTTTTTTTGGTTCTTTTTTGATTTAGTGCTTATTTTGTCCATTTTGATTTATTACCATGTGTTACTTGCATCACTGGACAAACCACTGGAGAGGGGCTACAGACCCCCATGTGGCCCTGGAGCCACAGGTTGCAGACCCTTGTCTTATGTCTTCCTCATTACGGGACAAAAACAGCCAAAAATCATGTTATAATACACAAATTTGGATTCTACCTGTTAAATTACACATGTCAACAGATCAAAATCCATCAAGCTGCTTTATACGATCGTGCTGTTAAAATATATGGGAGTCCAGGTCAGATAATTGTACAGACATTATTTTATGGACACACAGGCCGCTTTTGGTGCTTGTCTGGCAAAAAATGTGCAGTTATCTTTCACACTGAAATATAGAAACACACAGCTACAAACTGATATCTGATAACTGATGGAAAAAATAATGAATGTAACATGCACATGCCGAATTTGATCAAATGTAGGCAGATGCGAGATAAAAAAATAACATTACTGCACCTCAGATTAAACACCCATCCAAACCGTGCAGAAATGATAACATTCTCTTTAGTTTTTTTCAAAATAAAAAAAACATGCAAAGGCAAAGACATCAGCAGGACACAGGTACCTTTTGGTTCCTCTGTAGATTTAATAGTCAAAGATTAAAAAGAGACAGGATTAAAGTTGGAGTCATTGGCTGTTTGTTCATAAGAAAAACCAGCAGATTTAAACCAGTTCTGTGTAACATGGATGTGTTTAGGAATTGTATCCACTCACCTCCTGCAATTCCTGTAACGATGGACGCGATTCCTGATGTTCCACTTCCTCGCAGCCCGTCGATGGTCATCTTTGATTGGCTGTTGATTCTCTGCTTCAGCTCGGCCTTCTCTGACTCCAGCTGGTCAATGTCGGCCTGCAGAGCGTCCATCGTTTCCTCAAACTCCCTGCAGAGTGAAGATCAGGTTACACAGCTGGAAACACCTGAGACATTTACAACGTATCCACGGTGAGGTGGATTCTCACTTTTCCTTTTTCTTCAGGAGAGTCTGAGCCTCGTCTAGTCGAGTCTGGATCTTCTCAACGCGCTCGTCTGCATCTTTAGACGAACTGTCCAGCTTCTTCTCCAGTAAACTGAGGCGGACATTGGCCTCGCTCAGCTCCTCACCCTGTAGCAAACACAAAAACGAAACAAAAATGTGATGCTGAAGGACACACCATTTTATCTCTGCACAATTTACAGACACTCATACTTTTTAAGACCTGGACTGGAAAAGCAGAGAGGTGTTTACATTTTTTTAAGTAGGTCCTTCAAAAATTCTACAACCCAACATGCTATTCTTAAAAAAATATATTTTATCAAATGAAGGTAAATCTGTCTCGTCCTCCACCTGAACACGATGAAATGAATCCCATCAAATATTTGTGTTTGAGTTATTCCTCTGAGCTCTGTGTTTTTCTACCTTGATCTTGAGAGACTTCTTCAGCTCTTTGATGACCGTCTCCCTGTCCTCCAGCTTCATGCCCAGACCCTCTGCATCTGTGATTTCTGCTCGGAGGGCTGCTGCTCGCAGGTTGACTGGCGGAGGATCCTGGCAGGTAGAGAGTGATGTGAAAATACCATCCTGTGAACAGCTGAGATGAACGCTGTAGTCCTGCGAGTTACCTTGCTCTGAGGCTTCTCCGAGTCATACTCTCCCTCCTGCATGGCGGTGGCCATCTTGTTCATGGT
Organism: Pseudamia nigra; assembly: GCA_029823295.1. Classification (NCBI taxonomy): domain Eukaryota; kingdom Metazoa; phylum Chordata; class Actinopteri; order Kurtiformes; family Apogonidae; genus Pseudamia; species Pseudamia nigra. The sequence continues at coordinate 20,486 of JAQQAE010001911.1, forward strand.
TGCTATGACGGTGCCACAGGACTGACGCAGGTACTCATACGGGTTGGCACCTTGACATCCATAGATCTGAAGATGACAGAATAATCATGGAAGAAACACAGAGCTGTTACTGATACTAGGCCACTATGGATCAAATGTATTTCACTCACTTTTCGCACAACAAAAGAATTTTTACTTAAAATGTAACAAACAGGTGTTGAAAATGAGTTTTATTGAGGGAAAACTTTGTGAATGTTGACAACAAGCACTGAAATCTTAGAACTAATGCAATCACTTTTATCGTCATGGCACTATAAACTAGACGTTGTTAAATGGTCCACAAGTGTTGGGAGGTATGTGCTCAAACAGGCAGCCACCAACAAACACAATCTTGTGTGATTTTTCAGTCTTTCCATGTGACAAGCTGTGGTGCCACTTCTCCCAAAAGTTGGCAAGTCAGTAATGGTGAGTGTCATGTAAACTGGTTCAGACACTATCAACTTATTGCATCTTCTCTCGGTACAACCAGTAGCACCAGCTACCGAAGAGCGGCAGTGCCAGTCAGGATGGAGATCTGATAATGGTCGGTAAACATGGCAAGTGGTACAGCCAAACACTGCAAATTTTCATGCTACATGCGGTAGTGCCACCTATCCCAAAAGTTGGTGGGCGTGAAATTTGATTGTGATCAACAACTGGCAAATTTCACATAAATCAGTTTATGTGCGAGATCAAATGTTTATAAAAGGTAAGTGGCTGTATCACAGCACATAATGGTGTGAGCACACCACTTACACTGATCACTGGCACATCTCTTAGCCTTAAATGTGACGATTCATTGATATATTAATATTCATGTATCACTGGCAGACCTGAGGATTAATGTGGAAAACCTTCATCCAGGACTACAATCAATTCTTGATCAAGTACAGTATAATAGACAGGCTCCTCTGAACTATGTACACCAAAAAACAGTCATTTTTGACTAAAAATTGTGTTGTAGATCATTGTTAAGCCATCAACAGGTGTTCTTTGAGCTGTTAAATAGCCTTATAACTTCGACACTAGGAGCAGCTGGTGACCACTGCAATAATGTCTTTGCTACACAGTGAAGCACCTCAGAAACGATCTACAACACTTTTTAAATGCATTCTAAAACCTGTCTAAAATGACCATATTTACAACATAGTGATCAGAGACTGGAAGTGGATGATGAGTGCTCAAAAACCCCAAATGAAGGCATTTATTTGATTAGAACAGTGTTCATCTCTCCTGTAGAGACAATAGAATCAACTACACATTATAGAAAAACACCTCACCAAGGCACACGGTGGTGGTTTGAACTACAATTAATCTGTATATTAAAAATACACCTAGTGCGTTCTAGAAACGTTTCTGTTGCTGAGAACCTGTAACATGTCTGTTTACCTGCTCTCCAGCCTTGAAGGCCACATCTTCCAGTTTGGCAGCAGACAGTCCTTCCTGTTCACCCAAAGGAGACATCATCTGAGCTCCGGCTGCTGCCACCTCCTGCAGAACCGCCACCACCCAGGTCAGGTGTTTCCTGCAGTCCGACAGAGTGTCTGACACCTGCGGGCAAAGGTCAGAGGTCAGCTGACTCCAATCAAACTGCCACTGAGCTCTGAGACCGGTCAGGTCTGGTGGTTACCTGCTGTCCGAAGCTGAGTGCTGCTGGGATGCCGGGCGCATCGGTTCCTGGCATCCTGCGTCGGATCTTCTTACAGAACTGTCGGATGTCGCTGCAGGACGTCTCCAGGTCCTTCAGCAGAACAGCCAGGTCGGCCTTCTCCTGCCCAGTGTGAAGGAAGGCCCGCAGACGGCCCACCTCCACCGCCATGCAGTCCAAGGCACTCTGGGTAAACTGGAGTATTACACCAGGAGGATGAAGATTTAGAATCATCATAAAACACAAGATACATGGATACATTTCAGTATCATGGTATCGAACTGGTTTTGTGTAGAACAGATGACTTGATTTGAGATAAAATTTAAATAAAATAATTTGTAATTTAAGAGTACAAAGAGCAAATTCGTAAAAGAAAAAAAATACTTGATTAGAAATGATTTAAATATTGAGTTGACGTGACACCCTGATGGAATTTGTCTCTTTGCTGATGTACTCACTTTGATGTGATCGGCGAGTTGCATGGTGCAGTCCTCGTTCTGATCGACCAGATGGATGCTGTACAGATGCTGAGAAAAGACACCAAGTGTCACGGGTTGATTACTTTTTTAATTTCTGGTTCTTCATTTTTGCTCATTTTGTTTATTTTGTTCATTTTTAGTCAATTTGTTAATTTAGAAGAAAGCCAGTTTAAAAACATCAAGTCAAAATGAACAAAATAAGTTCAGTCTTTGTTCTTAATGTCTTATTAACTTTTACAGTTAAAGAATAAAATACATGAAAATATACAAGGAAATGGTTTGGGAAGCACTGATTTCACACATGCAACTCAAACAGACATGTGAATGAGCTGAAATGTTTTTGTACCTGGTAGTACTTGATGGCCTTGGTGAGCGGCTCCACGTTGACGGTCTCGTCCAGCTGGTCTTTGTGCAGCAGGTCGATGAGGAAATCAAGAGAACGTTCATGGACGCTCATCTCTGGATACAGAGACCCGATCTTCTTGTAGACGTCGACGCTGCACTGAGACAGAGCTCTGCAAACACAACCGGCAGCTGAGGCAAGTTCACTAAACTGAAGATTACATGGTTATCATCCTTGTGCATCTTTTGTGGGTTTTTTTGCCTTTGCACCTTTTATATCATTTTTGTCCTTTTGCATCTTTACATCCATTTCATTTTTTAAACTTTTTTAAGCTCATTTGTCGCATTGTTTGAAGCCACAAGTCCCCAACTTCAAATGTAACTATAGATTAAAACTGAACCTTCAAACTTAAAACTAGCAAAACTTTTATTTTAACTTCATTTATCTGGATAATTATCGATACTGACAGATATAAAAATGTGACAATATTTTTGTTTGTATGAGTCCATTTCTTCTTGACTGTGTGACGAAACTCACTGCTCATATTTGTGCAGTGTTGCCTGCAGCAGACTGAGTGAGTAGACGAGGCCTCCTGCGAAGCTCAGCTGTTCACCGACGGATCCTTTTAGTCCTGCTCGCTCCACACAGTTCTCATTCAGATCAAACTTCTCCTGGGCCTGTTTACTGATCAGCTCCGCCTACACAAACAAACAAAGTAAATATATATATATATATATACAGTGGGGACAATAATTATTGGGAAATGTAAAAATGTGCAAGTTCACCCATTTAAAAAGATAAGAGAG
>JAQQAE010001912.1:5517-23775 GCA_029823295.1 Pseudamia nigra
TTTCTCATCTTTGTTTATGATGAAGTCCGAAAACTCATCCTCCGCCGGAACCCTGGAGGTTAGTGTCCTTTTACTGAGGTTATGTTTAAACAGATTTAAGCCTAATAATGTTTGAAAATGCATGATTGGTACCTGATTGCAGTTTATCAGGATCAGTATCCTCTGATTTGCTGTGTCCCTGTCATGTGATCCTTTTTAAAAGCAGTCAAACTTACAGGAGACATACAGTATCGTGTTCAGTTAATTCTCACACGTCCCCAGAATGAGTGTTTGAAATTTCAGGCCAAAATACAACAGTCATCATAGATTTGATCATGTTTGTGTACCGCTTACCTTTTGTCTGTGCCATGGATTCCATCATGTAGACTCTTTGATACATTCTCCTAGGACGGGGCTCTGCAGCCTTTACAGACTAAAGAGACACTTTTGGGCAGGAAAAAAATATGTGTCTACAGCTGCAAAAAATGTATGAATCCTTTATGCAACATGTGATGTGTAACGCACACTTTAGCTGGATCATCTTATTTATTTTTTATTACAGTATTTATTATTTTATTCATTGTTTTGTTTATTAATTTCTTCATTTATGTTTATTGTTGTTTTTTCATTTTTTTCGATATTTACTTGATGAGTCAATGCATTTCTGTTCATTTTATTGATTATTTGGTTCATTTCTTCATTATTGTTGTTGATTTCAGTTATTATTTTATCTGTTTCTTGAATTTTTTTGTCCATTTTCCCCATAATTGTTGTTTTTTGATTCTGTGGATTACTTTCTTGATTTTGATCTTTTTTTTTATATATGTTTTTGTTTATGTTGTGTATGTTTTTTAATTTTATCATTTTGTTCATTTGACTGTTTTGTGAATGTTTTGCTCAACTTGTCAGTTATTCTTTTCATTTTTTCCTCATTTTGTTTATTACTTCATTAGCCTGTATTCATTTTCAGTCAGGTTTTGCCAAGTATGGACATTTTTGTTCATTTCATTTTGTTCAATTTGCTTTGTTTCTGTTTGCTTTGTTCATTTTATCAACCATTAACTTTAGTGCTGTCTTAACTTTTTTCACTATTTAGTTTTTTCTTCTTTGTGTTGATTTACTGCTTATTGGCGCACATTATAATGTGTCTCTTCCATCACTGCACAAAGTTACAACTGGAGAGCGGCTAAAGAGCTGCATGTGGCCCTGCAGCCACAGGTTGCACAAAAGGGGACAAACGGGACTTTTTCTTCTTCTATTGTACTTTTTGACACTTGACGATTATTTTGAGAGCCCACCCAGTCCTCTTTTATATAAACAAACTGCGTCTTTTTCTCCTTCTAGTGCGATTTTTCATACTTAAACATTATTTTTAGAGTCGTCCAGTCCTGTTTTATATAAAGAAAATGTATGACACATAATTTTTTACGATATATATCCTTTAACTACCAACCACTATCCTTGTGGTCTCTGTTAGCAGCTATTTCACAGTTAAATTCAGAACTTTACAATCGCAGCAGGGGAGTACTTTGCACAATCTGTGACGTTCTAGTGTTCTGTGGCGTGATCATCCCTGTTCTAACCATCTTAAATCATGTTAGAAATTCAAAACATATCATGTGGTTGTTATACAGTATGTGAGGGCTAAACAATGTGCAAAAGTTTGAGGTACTTTGGGTTTATTGGCTTGTGTAAAATGACCATACAGTGGTGGGTAGAGTAACCTGAGTAACCTGAGTAACTTTTCCTCGAGTAACAGTACTTGAGGAAAAGTATTGTTACTTTGTAAGTATAGTGACTCGAGTAGAATTAGAAGTACTCATAAACAAGTATGTGAGTCAAAGTAAGAGTATTTCATTTAAAAAAAGCCCTCAAGTAGTGAGTAACTTCATATTACTACATATTATATTGCATTCAAACAAATATTTAGATCAGTTTTGTTCATTTCCTTGATTATATTTACCTCTTTTTTACTTATTTTATTGATGTTTTGTTTGTTTTTAATTTACTGATTATTTATTTATTTATTTATTTATTTATTTATAACAGTGTTGCTCAATTTGTTCACTTTGACTCATTTTCTTGCATGTGTATTGTTTGGTTTGGTTTTGTTCATTTTTGGTCAGTTGCTTGATTATTTTGATCATTTTTGCTCATGTTGTTGCATTTTTTTGGTTTGTTTTGTTCAGTTTCTTTATTGCATTGTTCATTTTTTGGATTTGTAGTTGTCTTTACATCTGCTTATTTTGTTCATTTTTTGCTTATTGTGTACATTTGTGTAATTTTTGCTAATTTTGTTGCTTAGTTTATTCCTTTTTCTTTTTAATTTAATTGATTTTGTTTCATTTAAACCTTTTTTACTCCTACTCATTGAGGTGGACTAAAATGTAACTGAGTAGAAGTACATTTTTTCATCACAAATGTAAGTGAGTAAAAGTAAAAAAATATTCTGCAGAACAAGTAGATTTATTTAAAAACAACTATTCAAGTACATGTAAAGAAGTAAATGGGCTTGAGTATTACTGGCTTTGTCCAATGATGGAAGTAACGTATCATAATAAATCAAAATAAGCCCTAAATCAGCAAAAAGGTGGGAAAAAAAACAACATAATCTACAAAGTAAACAAAAAAATAAGACAACACTGATGCACATAATCTACAAAATGAACAAAATCATCAGGAAAATTAACAATTTTAAACAATTTAATTTAAATTATTTAAATTATCAAAAATTAATTTTAAAAAAACTAAGAAAATGAGCCAAAAAAGCTATATTCTGAACAACATTATGAAAATCTTACAAGATTAAGACAAAGTTGGACAAAGCAATAAAAAAATGACCAAAACAATCACAAAAATGACTAAAATAATAAATCAAGTGTAGCTAAAGTGCTAATACCCAACAACACGAAGAAAATAGTCAAACAAATAAAAATGAACAGGAAAATGAACATAACTAAATAAAATAACGAGCAAAAAAAACTTATTTAATTTAGTAAATAAAAAATACACACACACAAATAATCCAGGAAACGAAACAAAATTCACAAAAATTAATAAAATAGTTTTTAAAAAATGAACAAAAATGTATCAGAATAATCTGCAAAATGAACAAAAATGAACAAAGACTCAATAAATTGAGCAAGAACAAACAAATCACAGAAATGAACAAATTAATAAACCAAATGAACAAAAATGAATAAAATAATTACCGAAGTGGTGTTGACACGCTGCCAACTAAAATGTCATATGTCACGTGGCCCAAAAATTGTTAGAATAGTATTTGCAGCTCTATATGCTTTTTTTTCCTTCCCGTCCAAAAGTGTCTCTTTAGATTGTAAAGGTTACCAACCCCTGATCTAATTCAACAGACAATTATAAAGTATATGGTTTAATTAACTCTGTCTTTGTGTTTTCTTCTGTCTGTGCTGCAGGTTGGGTGGAGAAGGAGACATACTATTGATCGAAAGAGCATCTTCGCTCAAACCCTGCGACGTCTTCAACTTATTTCCCCCTTCTGTCACTCCATCCCTGGCAACACACATTTTCAGACGCCCCGCCCCTTTAAAGACAAAACTCGCTTGGAAGCAATTTTCATCACAACTGCCCCAAAGATTCAAAACAGCAACAGCACCTTTGCAACTTTCTACATCGCCTCCTGCCCCCTCCCCTGCTCCCCCATTCTCCTATGATACTCTTTGCATGTGTTCTCTCACTGCTGTGTACATAAACCAGTATATCTACCAAACGGCAGCTGCATATTGTGTATGTAGATTTGACTGAGCTAAGGATACAAGAGGAGTGTCTACGTTCTGCAAAAAAGGGCCATCCTGCTCCTTGCCCCTCCCTGTCTTCCCCGTGCCTCCTCCTCCTCGTTCTCGCCCCGTCCCCTCCTTCCCTCTTACCCCACCTCGCCAACCCTTCCCTTGTCCTCCAGTCGCACACACATAAAATCACACAGTGAGACCTCACCGCCGACACCACTTCGACTGCCACCTCTCGCCTGCGTCTCCTGTCTGTGGAGGACCAGTGGAGCGGTCACCTCCCCGTCGTCCATGTACCGTCTTTCTGTTCTCAACAGCCACAGTGTTGTTGTTTGTTTTTTAATATGTGGGGTGGGGGGGGAGGTTCAATGATTTTACTTGTCTTTTTTATTTCTACTATCAGAGGGGGGGTGTGAGAGCTGCTTTTCCTCATTTAGGCCTAATAAAGCACACCCTGTTGTGTCCTGCGCCTCACCTTTTCCCACGTCTGTCTCTCACACCTGTCTCCTCCCGTCCCCCCTGCCCTGTTTGTCTCTGTTTGTGTGCACTGTGTGAACCATTATCCTCCTTGTTAATAAACAATACACCCCCCCAAGTTGATAAACTCAATCTTTCTGTGTGCTCTAGGAAATCTATATAATTCTATACTGAATTTAAATGAAATAATCAAAAACACACTCATGAGGAAGATGGAGAATACCTGTCTCTTTGTTTGATTTCAGTTATTTTTGCTCGTTTTACAGGAGGCTATTATAAAAAAAACTGTATCAGCAGGGTTTAGGTTGTGTTTTTATCAGAAAACATGACACACCAACCAAGGCTTTCAGGTTCCTGTCACTGCAGGCGTGCTGGTATGATGTGGTGCGGTATGCTGTGATGTGTTGAGTGGTGATGATGAGTCCATGTGTCTGGGTTTTTCATTTTGGACCGGGTCTATGCTTCAGTTGTGGTGTTAAACCCGGTCCGGCCCATGATTGTGTGCATGTATGCATTGGAGACCAGTGAAGGGCCGTCGGTCTCAGGCTGGGTCTACTGTAACTCAGATGGCTAAATCGGTTGAAATTCAAAGAGAAAAATACACAACTCGTAGAACGTGTGTCAAATAAATGAAACAAACACCAATAAAACATCTAGAACATTTAATACAACCTATCTGTCTGTGTCTTCATTTCTTCTCTGAGGCTACAACTGAACTACTCATTTTGAACGTTTGTCAGACATTCAAAAATTAGATTTGGTGTCGTTACAAAAATGCATAGTGCACTGCCGTAGCATTTACAAGACAAAATTTCACTGGTGGGAGATATGTTGTATGGACAAAGAAAATGAAAAAAAAATTACCAAGAAAACATACAAAGATGATACAAAATAAGAAAAAATGTGCCAAAACCCCCCAGAAATGGTTTAAAAAATGAACAAACTTGCAGAAAATAATCAAGAAGATGAATAAAATAATCCACAACATGCAAAATAATCCTCAAAATGAGCTAAGTAGTGAAGAGAATTACCAAAATTAACACAATAATCTACAAAATGGACAAAATAGTGAAGACAATTACCAAAACTAACATAATAATACACAAAATGAACAGGAAAGAACAGAAACCGAAAAAGTAATTATTTGCAGAAAGCTACAGTACATTTGGTGTCTTTACAAAAATGCACAATGAATTGCCACAACATTTACATTTACAGGTTACAGGTTAGTCAAAAACAAAGTCTACCTGGGGGGAGGTGTACCGCATGGACATTATTAATATTCTCTCTGAATGTATAGAATTGATATCCAATATCTATGTATGTATAAATATAGTTTCATTTGCAGAAAACTGCTGAAGTGCTGAACTCATGCTAAACTATTCTTTTGCTAAAGGCTTGCTAAAGCAAAAGAACAAACTGAAATAGCATTAAATGTAAAAGGTTTTTAACAAGAAAGAATGAGACGGTTCGCTGCAGTGTCTGTGTCGTTTGTTGTTCTATCTATGCTCGTTTGTCTCTCCTCTGTCCACTAATCCCAACCGGTCGAGGCAGATGATTGTTTACTCAGAGCCCTGGTTTTGCTGGAGGTTTTTCTCTTCCATTCCAAGTTATTCATCTCCCTGTTGCTATTGGAGGTTCTGTTGGGTTTCTCCATATAGTCTCTGAGGCTTAATCAAGACTAATTTCAGAGAAAACTTATAAAGCACTCTGAGCACAGACCTCCACCAAGGCAGCTCAGTTTCTCTTCATACTGAAAACCTACCATTATAACTTTAATCTATGCTCATTTCCCTCATAATGTTATTGCACCAAAAATAATATTCTTAAATTTATTTGACCCACATTATTGGATTCTTTGACCATAAAAAACTACTGTACCATTATGATTTGGAATCATATACATGTCATTATTATTTCAATATGGAAATAATTTTTCAATAATGGTGGTTTTCTTCTGGATCTCACTCTATAGATATGAAAATATGTTCAAATCTGTGGACACATTACTAAATCAGCAGACTTTCCACTACAGTTAGGTGTCAGTTATATGTCTTTAGCTTTATTTATTAAATTACAGTAGCTATTTTTCCCTAACCCCTGTAAGTGTACTGTAAGCATTCTGGATCACTACATCTGCAATATTGTCCATATCTGGATCAAACTTTGTGGCTTAATAGAATCTCCATGGTGTTCTCTTATGTTTTTGGGGTACACTTTCTGAGTGTTATTTGTGGCATTACAAGGACAAATTTTGAATTTGGCCCTATCTCACAATGGTGAACAATCTTTTAAAACTTTCTGGATGTAGACAATGATCCACATCACTCCTAGAATCTAATCAATTCATACCTGTGCCATTTCTGACCTGCCCTGAAAATGTAATCCAAATCTGTTAATAAATTTTCATGTCATGCTGTGAACAAACAAGCAAATAAATAAATAAACCAACGCTGATAAAAACATAACCTCGTTGGTGGAGATAATAAATGATCAAATGAACACACTTAAAACACATGCACCTGTAGTAGACCACATCCTTGCATAAATGAATGACACAATCCTACAAGGATACGGATGCCACCTAGTGTTGTGATATGCAATGAAGCTGCTGACTGCATAATGTGGAAGTGCCATAGGAAGAGCTGGCAGCAGGCCAGGTTAATGCACCACACCGCTCTAAATGTGTCAGCCTTGTGTGACACAGATGAACATCACGAAGGGAAGACGAGCAGTCAGCAGGAAAAAGTCAACTTCCCAAACTCAACATGATAAATATGAAATGGTATGATGTGACTGTACAGATTACAAGTTCATGAAATTAATAAATGATCAATACAAATCTCTAAAATCTGAGAATTCCTGCAAACTAAAGCAAGGCCATATATCTTTTATCGTTAGGGGACATGCTGTAATTGTGTTGCCTCTCTGTGCCACAAGAGTCATCTATTTTAAATGAACATCACATACCCACCTCCTGGTACACAAATCAAATAAATTATAAATTACATACTGCCTCATAATGTGCATGGTTTGAAATTGGGGGCTGAGGGGAGATTATCCAAGAGGAAATGTTAGTGTCAGCATCTAAATTTGTGGAGCCTGTCTCTCCGAGTGAGGAAAACAAAAACTTTCTGGCAGCGCTCTTCCACTGTCCAATGACAAATGCAGTGTCCACTGCTCATACATACACACACATGCACACCCACTTGCTGTCACTCTCACTGACAAACACACTCACACCCTCACCCTCTCTCTAATTTCCCCTGTGTCTCTGCAGTGAGCTCACTGCAGTGCGACTCCCCCCCCCCCTCGCCACCCTCCGTATAATAGAATATCGATCGCTTGCCTTTGCCGCAGTGTGTAAGCGAGTGTGTCTGTGGACGAGTGTGTGTCTGACTGAGGCCCTCCAAGGTCATTGCCATGGCAACCTGAGCATGGGGTCCTCTAGCTGTGCTGTCACAGAGCACAGGTCACGGGGGTCACACAGAAAGGGGGACCGTAGGGGGACAAGAGGGGGTTGGTGAGCGCTGCAGTGCTTGGTGTGGTAGATAGACAAGAAGAGCCATGAGGGTTGGAACTGGACTATTCCTCTGTGTTCAGACTGGACCAGAATAATGAGAAAATGTACAAAGGGAGCACTGAGGTCCACTGCGCTCACTGCAACTTCTACCACACATGCACAAACTCAGGTCAGCAGCTGTGTTTGGGCTGAAGTACCTAAATGAAAAGGTGCCCGAACAAAGAACAGGATGTATGAAGGCTTCAAAGATCTACGTATCAGGACTTTATTGCACTTCAAAAATGTGATTTAAATACAAAAACACCCAACTTACATCAAAATGTAAACAAATGGATAAAGAAAAGTTGGCATCTACAGAATGATCTTCATTTCAACACTGAAAGCAGATCTATGTATACACTTAGTACCTTATGGTCTCAAATTTACAAAGCAGTGACCTCATACTATTGATTCATGTGAAGTAGCAGATCTAAAATATATTTGTTTATGCATCCTCTTGTCTGACTTAAGTGTTTCTGTGCATGATCATCACAAGAGAATACCCGTTTTTAAAGCTTGGCACTTTAAATGTGACAGTTTAGATGTAACATTTCATTAAAAAAAGCATTGCTGACCCAGATGCCTAGATGTCTACAGTAGTAACTATAGCACACGTCACCCTAGAAGATTAACAACAAGCTGAAAGATAGGCATAGAGGCATCCGAGATATAAACACTTCAATAAAGGCAGATAACAGATGCTAATGTGCTTAAATAAACATTAAGAAATGAGTCCATTTATTGATCTGAATGAATTCTTAAAAGTCTGTGACTGGCATAGGTTAAGACAGATTATACAGGATATACACACATAGAGAAGGAACAGATCAGGGAGCATTTTTCCCCTCAACCCCTATTGGGTTTATGTGATTATGGTTCCATTTGAAGACTGATTGACGACCGGCACCCGCTGAGGGTTCAACCCGCTCTTCACACAGGCTCCATGAGGAGCTCCTCCATGTCAGATCCCTCCAGCTCACGGAACGCAGCGTGAGAGCCAATCACAAACAGCGTCGCTCCTGAGAACAGACATGACAAATGGAGAAGGTGAAAGTGAAGGGGAGGGCGTTACAGAAGACAATCTCTAAGACAGATTAACAGCAGTAGGTTTTATCAAATATGATAAAATGATTGGGCTGAGACGGAGAGATTTCACTTTGAGCAACATCAGGGTCTCTACAGGTGCACAGATTTAATGCTTTTTAAGATTGATAAACAGAATGTTTTTGAGGAACACAAATGACCGGGGTTAATATTATTAACCCCCAAAAGAACTGACCCTTTTTTCAAGCACAACACAACTCTTCAGTCTTTCACTGAGTAATGCTCTAAATTAAAACTGAACATTTGTCCAATATTCACTTGTAAAGCACCATACCAAAAAAATCCAGCAGCTATTTTGAAAATAGTCATATATTCATAGAGGGGCTAATAAATTTGACCTTAACTGTTCAAATGTGACAGATAATAAGATATATAGAAATGATAATTCTACTTGATTTTGCATACGATGGCATTCACAAAATTAAATCCAACTCAACAAAATAAGCTGCAGATTTAAAACTTAGAAATGTGGGCATCAGATCAAATGTCTGGGGATTTAAACAAGACACATACAAACGGAAGAGTTTTAATGACTTTTGAGGTCATATATATAACTGAATATAAGACATTCGAAGGCTTTTAAAAAGACCCACAGACGCCCTATGCGTCACATTCTCAATACGCTCAGGGAGAAAAGACCCGTGCACTGTGGTGAGAAATAACCAATATTTAACATGATGAGCTGTTTGTCTTACCCAGAACCCAGAACACAGCAGCTCCAGCTCCTGCCAACCAGAACACGGGGAGCGACACGGCACCGGCCAGACTCATCTGGTGAGGGACGGTCAGCTCTTTACCTGGGGAAGGAAAATGCCCATCTTTCAGTTCATATGAACTCTCCTTTGGGTAATACCTGGTAACGTTAACTTAGAGCTGTGCAAAAAAAATCAAAATTACTGTTATCGTGACATTTATTAGGACATGCAAGCTTCTTCTGTTGCAAGCTTGATGTTTGTTTCTTTTTCAGCGTTTTCCCCGTTTTGTTGATCATTCCATTTTATTGATGATTTTGTTCATTTTGGCTATTTTATACATTTAATAATATAATTTGGTGCGCATCCAAAATTAAAGAGCATATTGTTAGCCTCATAGCATAATTGCCCAAGTCGAATTTTAAGGATTTGGGGCTGCTAAGGCACAGTGACTCAGCAGCGTTAGGAGAGGAAAGTTATCACAATTTGGCCAAAATATGACTTAGGCTATTATGATATGAGGCTAATGATATATATGCATTTTATCTAGAATATGTTCCATTTACTTTCATTACTGCAAAAATGATTCTGATTCCATGGCAAGCAAATAAAGAATGTTACACTAGTTCACAAAGTTAAAGATTTTTCATTTTGCTGATGGTGCAGGCGTATTCCAACATGACAATGCAATACCAAGATTCATGGGGTTTAAACAGTGACACTAACCATCATTTATCAAATAAGTGTTGAAACCCGTGCAGACTCAGGCATAAAAACATACGCATACATACATACATCCATCATCAACATACATCACACGCCAAAGCTGGTGTGATTCTTTTCATCAGCTTTTTAACAAATTGCAGTCTCACATCCTAACTGAATGACTCTCTTCGCATTTAAAACTCCCAGATCATATTTTAAAGCTGATTTTAAAGTTTCTCATTAGAAGTGTTCAGTAGGTCCTTATAAATGGTCAGACGTCCAGTCAAACACTGGATCACTGCATGGTTATGAGTTATCACCACTGCTTTTAATGAAGTTCACAGGCACACACAGATCTTCACAGGAGAACAGATTTCTTGTTAAACTCTCTGATGACATCGTCCTCCTGTCTATGCTCTTTGGTTCTAAATGTGACAACGGCTCTGCTTTGAATGAATTTGTAGGCTGGTGTGATGATAAGCGTCTCGATATAAACACCAAGAAAACGGAACATATGATCATGTATTACAGACACAGTGGCAAACATAAAGTAAATGTCACTCGTGGTGAAGATGTCCAGGTTATCAGTTGTATAAATACCTGGGTACTGTGTTTCACTCTAAATTGAGAGTTTATGTCCACACTGAATCTGTGGTCAAAACAGGTCCACAAAGAATTATTATTTATTTACTAAAAGTTGGATTCTTGTAATGTTTCTAAGTCGATTTTATATCACTTCTATTGTTCATTTATTCGAGATGTTTTTTATTTTTTGGTTTTATGGACTTTCAATTAACAACAGGAGCAGCCTTGTCACTGTCAGGATCTGCTCAAAGATCAATGGAATCAGACAGAGATCTGAATTCACTCTGAGACCCAAGTAAAAAAAAAAAAAAGGCCATCAGAATTTGTGAGGATGCCTTCAGGTCGCCGCTAGCGTGCACCCTAAAGTAAAACAAACTATTAGGCTCCTGAAGTCTGACGGCAGTCCTTTTAATTGATATTTCAAACTTGGATTTTATCTCCTTCATCTTTCTTAGTTATTTCAATTAATAGTTTCATTTTCACTTCACTGTATCTTTTTTAACAGGAAAAGCTTAAAACTGGTCTGACTCAGTTAAAACTAGTTTTCAGTAGGTTCCTATGCTGCAGCACATACAAGACAGACAAAATCCATTCACAGTTTTCCAATGATAAGGGCAAAATATGAAAAGGACATTGAAACATATTAGAGACCCACTCATACACATGACTGGTGAGTTATGATTACATTAGTGATTTCAGACAGATCCTTCCAGAAGGTGGTATGTAACATGCTTGTTTGAAATGTAGAGCAGATATTACTGTCATTCCAGATTGCGGTATAAGTATAGAAGAATGAGTGTTCACTTTAACTTTTGTTGTAAATGGGGACTGGGATTAGTTATCAATGCATTTCTGTAATTACTGTTCTTAATGAGCATCTTTGTCTGCAGAACTGTTGGTGCTGTCCTGGACCTTGCTCTTTTGACATGTAATGTGGACATGTGTGAGCTGCAAAGAAACTGCCCTTTGGGGTCAATAAAGTAATGTCAATCTGAGTCTGATACATCAGAAAGTCATATCTGGACAATTTCAGCCTACGAGGATTCCCACTTTGTTCTTAAAGTGATTTTCCGGGACTTTTTCAGAACATTTTCAGCTGCTGCAGGAAAGTTATTACACCATACACTAATACATCCTCCTGACGTCCCATGGTCACATTCACAAATCAACACTAACAACACTCTGCAACTGAAAGTCATGCTTTTTGCCTCCAAGTGCTTTTTTGAAAAAAAGGGATCTGAAAATTTGCTAAAAATAATCAACTAAATTAACAAAAATGAACAAAAAACACCAAAATTTAACCAAAAAAAAAAAATCAGCAAAATGCAGCAACAAAATGAGAAAAATTATGAAAATAATCAAGTACATTAGTAAAAATGAACACAATAACAACAATGTAACAAAAAAGCAACAAAATAAGCACCACATTTTCAAGTAAGTTAAAAAAAATAAACTAAATAAATCCAACATTTTACAAATAAATCAACAAAATAAGCAACAATAACTTCCCAGGACAAGCTAAACTTTTCCAAGACATATGACTTTTTTTCTCATTTTCCACATGTTTTCAGTAAAAAAAAAAACTGTTCAATCATTTTCCAGGTTTTCCATGACGCATGGGAACCCTACATGTGAATCATCCAACCTTGATATATCTGGTGGCTGAAAGCAATCAGTATTTACATTTCACACTCCTAATTATCCTGCTGCTGGACAATACGACCAAGAAGAACTTCTCTGACCTTGAAACATTAAATATCCAACAGAAAACGTCCAGATGAACCGATTTTGGCGCAAAATTGAAACAATTCTGGAAAGAAATCAATATTGTGACATGGCATAAGCTTATGGAAGCAAAATGTGGAGGTTGAACAATATATTAGACTGGGTGACTTTTTTGGATGGGCAGGGTATGTCAGGTTTATTTATTATTTAAGGATTTTAGGAGTGTGAGGCACGGCATCTTTTCTTACCAAGGACAACCAGTTTGGACTCCAGGGACTTGAGGTGGATTATATAGAAGGCACCGGCAAACACAGCCAAGGCAATGAGCAGCATGGGAGAGCTGATACTGAGGAAGAAAAACATCAGACAAATGAGGAAAAAGTCATGGATATTTAGGTTTCACTGAAGTTTCAGTTAACTGTGATTCTCTTTAGTCATCCACACAGAAGCCTCTTACATGCAGTAGAGGATTAGACCAAGGAAGATGAAGGTATAGTTGCTGTTGTAAACTTCCACATTTTTCACCACTCGTTGGCACAGCTCTCCGAAGTTGCGGGGCTTCGAAAACTTGCGTTGGTCCACGAAGCTGGCCCAGGGTCGAATGGACACTCGGCGCCTGTCGATCCACTCTTTAGCCATGCTAGCGGAGATTCCTTTAGGGAGCCAGAGCCTGTGAAATGAAACAGAGACGAGTCCAACATAGACAAGTGGAAAGAAAATAACATGGCAGAAAAGACGTGAGTGCTTTGTTAACATTTTAAATGCAGTGGACACTTATAGTCGAAGTGGACATAATATAAAATGAGAGATTAACAATTATTTCCCTATGTACTACTTGGGTAGTAACATTTATGTTGTGACAGAACATTTGTTTTCTTACACATAAGGGTTCTATTTAAAAGAAAATGAGGTGTCAGATTTGCAGAAGCTACAAAATTAAATAAAAAAACAGAGCATGTCAGTGAGTCACTGTAGTTTGGTTTCATTTCCCCCAGTGTTTTGACTGAAAATTAACAAAATAATCCAGAAAAGGAAACAACATTAACAAAATAAGAAACTACAAGAGAAATGAAAGAAATAATTGAGAGAACTACACAAAATCAACTAAATCAGGAACAAAATGAAGAAAAATGAACAAAATAATCAAGAAAATGAAACTAAATAAACTAAACAAGGAAAAAAATGAAGAAAAGTGAACAATCAAGAAAATGGAACTCAATTAACATGATAAAAAGCAAAATATAGAAAAACTAACAAAATATCAAGAATTTAAAAAATAGTAAACTAAATTGAATTGAAATGAACAAATTTAGACAAGAAAATTAGCATAATAACAACAACAACGAAGGTAAGACAAAGAAATGAATCAAGAAAGTGAAGAACAATAAACAAAATAATCACAAAAATTACAAGCAAAATGAACAAAATAATCAATAAAATGAAGCAAAATGAACAAAATAGGAAGATAAATTCATTGAGAATGTGTTTAAAAATGAGAAATAAATAAGTAAAATAATCACAATAAAGAAAGAAAACTTTACGGTCATTTTTCTCTGTTTCATTGTTTGCAAGGTAGTGTAGACCAATAGAGTGAAGTCAGTTTTATTCATATAACCCAAAATCACAAATTTAACACAAGGGATATTTACAGCATATAACACACTATGCTCAGTTAAAAGAAAAAAAAAAAGTCTACAGGGAATGGTGCCAGTGGTGATCCAGAGCCTGTGACCCCAGGGTTGCCGGCTGAAATCCCCGGCCCGGCATCATCACCATGGGCCCTTGAACAAGGCCCACCCAGATGCTCCCCAGGCCCCACACAGTGGCTGCCCCCCAGGGGGATGGGTCAAAATATGGAGAAGAAATTTCCCCAGTGTGGGATGCACTTACTTCGATAAAACTCCAGCTCCACCTGTGCCAGTTGGATGAGCATCCTCCGCACTGAACAGATCCCCAGCCTTACTGTCCATGTCGACAAGACAGTTCTCTCCTTTTGAAGCTCCAGATGGCATCTACACACTGCCGACAAACCACTGTGTCAGTAAACACAGCAAGCCACAATGACAAAAATGTATAAACATCGGAAGAGATCTGATTATGGACTTCACAATATAGCCTATTTTTCTCTTTTAAACTTACTATACCTAATATACATAAAGGTCCTTTCATGGTTGTTTCACATCCTTTTAGTTACAAAAACAAAATTACACTGTATTTGGGAACTCTGCTTTATTTTGTCAAATGCAACATTGTTTATCCTTGCCCTTGCGTTATGCAGCTTTTCAAACATTTTTTAAACACATTTTAAGTTCAAAGCTGGTAACACTTATTGCCCTTATAGTCAAAATCTATGTTCATTCACATTATCCTAAATTTAAAATGCCTAGGCACACAAGTAGGGAGATGTGGGAGTCCCTACTTTCAAAGACATGTGCAATATCATATCATTTTGCATAATTATTATTAGTATGCAAATATTGCAAACAAATAATTGGAAAAGCTACAAAAAATTGCTACAGTAGTCTGACTGGGGAAAGTAATTTAGTTTTTAGCTTCTCTTCACATAGATTACATTGAAAATGCTCACAATGGCTTGGGTTCTGTTCCTAAACCGTACAATAGTAGTAGTAAACCTTGCAGCAAAATAATTGTTTAACTAGCAATAAATCTTAGTTCAAACTAAACAAATGAAAAGTAATTTTTTGTTTTAATTTAGCAATCTGACCAAATCTCAGGTGTTAAGACTGGTGCTAGTTAATGGTGGAAGAAGTTGTTATGGTAGTTGATTTAAGACACACGTTCCCCCTCAGGATTTTGTCCTTTATTTTAATTATTTAAAAAACATTGTACATTAACAATGAAGACAACCACACTGAAAAAAATGTATGGGATCATGTATTAAACAATAAAGTGTTCAACAAGTTTTGCATTTTGTCTAAAGTAGCCACACTTAGTTTTGACGACAGCTTTGCACGCTCATGATAGGTAGTCACCTGGACCAGTTTACAAATCACAGGTGAGTTAATTTGTGTCATTTCTTGCCTTCTTAATGTGCTTTAGACCATCAGTTGTCTTGTGCAGGAAGGGTGGGTGCAGAGTCAGTAGCCCTATCAGCACCACTATAACTGCAGTATAAATCCATATTATGTCAAGAAACACTCAGTTATGTAAAGACTGTCCATTATTTAAGAAATGAGGGTCAGTTAATGTGAAAGATCTTGAGAAATTTTGTACAGTAGTTGTAGTAGCACTAATAGAACTACTGACTCTGTACCCATCCTGCCCTCTATAAAGCACATTGAGAAACAAGAAATAGCACAAATGAACTCTTTACAAGGCACAGCTGTGAACTGAAAACCATTCTGGGGAGCAACCATATTAATCTGATAAGTGTGCAAAACTGTCATCTAAGCTAAATGTAGCTACTTTGAATCAATCTAAAATATAAAACAAGTTCTGGGTTGTTTTACACTCTTTTGTGTGCTGCATAATTCCATTTGTGTTTTTGCAGTTTGTATAGCTTCAGTATTAATTTACAATACTGAAAATAATAAAAAATAAAGAAAAGCCACCAAAGGGGAAGGGTGTCCAGACATTTGACCTGTGAAGCATGTAAAAATCCTACCTCTGTGCAATGGTTGCTACACGTAAAAACTTCCATAATTTTCCACATACAAATGCTATGTGTAAAATATGAAAAGTAAAAGTAGTCACTATAACTTAAAATAGTCTTTGACTCTTTTTGGATACATATTACTGCTGCAATAATGTGCATATTGCATTTTAAGCTATAGATGTTTAAGATGCGGGTAATTTTAAACATTTGGAAGCTATAAATCACTTTAAAAGCAGTTCAGCATTAACATCTCACCCCTATTATCCATATCAAAAACTTACTAAACGATCAGGCAAGTCCTATTAGATATAAAAATCTCTAAGCATATGCTGCCAAGTTAAAAATAGAGGTCGACCGATTATCGAGGCCGATATTTGGAATTTTGACGTATATCGGTATTTTTAAAAATCTGACGGGCAGATATCAAGAAATCAGTTACAAACTGGGTTATTTCGGCTCAGCCGCCCTTCTCTCTCTCTGTCCTGCCGCTTCTGTCTCCAGCATTGTTCCACCCACAGCGCCATCTGATTGGTTAAACAAGTCACACTATGCATAAGCCGTGTGTGTGTGTCCTCACACGCACACGGCTTATGCATACTGGCTTATGCATACGTTACCTCTCCAGAGAGGTAACGTTTTCTCATGAGGAGAAGCTCCGGAGAGCAAACGCATGTATCGAAGGTAAACGCAGAAAACGCTCCAGAAATTGTAATAAACAGCCCAGTGCCCTATATCTACTAATGTTACAGTGTGCAGCAGAATAACATAAGAGCAGAGTAAACATTAGCTGCTGCTATGTTTACTTACGTCCCTCCCGAAATGTCTGTGCATTACTTGAAAGAAGGTGCTGATAATATCGACACTCAAACAGTTTGTGATAGTAAAAGCATGTGTGTGTGGTTGAGAGAGAGCACATAAAAAAACTCAATTTACTTGTTTTCTTGTAGGGAAACACGCTAAGGTGAAGGCTGATTAGTTTTTACCAAAACATTAGTTGTCAGGTCTGGCTCTAAACAGTCAGCAGACTATGTATTAGCAATGGGGAGAATGTATGTAATGTGGAGAATAGTGTATTTGCGTGAAAATCACATGAAAAACTCTACAGCTCATGACAACTACAATAACTTGTGAGTCTAGGATCCATGCACTTCTGGAGCCAGCTATTTTCTATTTGTTTGGTTAAATAAACATTCTTTATGCATTTAAACGAAGTTAAGTGTTTGTATTATTCAATGTCTTTACGCCAATTTTTACACTTTTACAGCAAATGAATATCGGCTCTGAATATCGGTTATTGGCCTCCCTAACTACTAATAATCGGGATCGCCCCTGAAAAACCCATATCGGTAGATCACTAGTTAAAAACTATTTATAAAAACGTCGCCAGGTGCCGAAATATAGCTAACTACAACTTCAGAAAGACACAATCTAAGTGGAAAATTTGAGTCAACAAAGGGCTTGGTCACTGCCACATCAGTACAATTTATACACAAGTACTGTGTATATTGATGACCCGAATACAACCTTAGAATATGTATCATCTCAAGCAATTTATGCGCTATTGCCTAAGTATTTTCTTTATTCCATAAAAAAACACTTTTGAAGAGATTGTCACAGTTAGCATCGCTGCTAATGTAACTAAGCTAACCGCATAATCGAGTTTAAAGTGATTCACTACGGCCTTATGCACACAGTTACAGCAGAGTATAAACCGGGTGAACGGATGAAACAATGAAACCCATAATATACTCACACAAGACAATTATCGAAGCGCTTCTAATTTGCTGTTAGTGCTGCTGTAGACGGATGTGATGTGGAGGCAGTTTACTTCCTGTTGTCAACGTGAAAACAACGCCGCCCATTGACGTCCTCAGGAAGTGCACACGTTTAGAGAACAATGTTGTGCTTTTGAAGTAGGACATTGCATAAGCTCGATTATCTTGCTGTAATTTTTTGATTTATTGAAGGTGAGCGCTGTCGTTTGTAGACTGAAAGCTGTCTTCTTATGGAACAAACTGGAATTATTTTTGTTCCTTGTTTGGTTTTGTT